>CM076574.1:1151298817-1151399936 GCA_034641835.2 Pinus albicaulis
CACATCATCTCCTCCTCTGATTTAGTACGAGCTCTTTGGAAGCAGTTTCGGTTCACACGTGGGAAAAAGGACGAATTTATTGCAGCTAGGGTTTGGATGAATTCACTGCAGCTAGGGTTTCCACGCAAGTTTGACCAGCATTGACTTTGGTCAACACATGGTCCAAGTAGGCTGAAAAATGGTGGAGACTTCGATTTTGGAAGGCCATACATATTGGCACAAGAACCGACGTCAAAAGGTTGACCGAAGACTGAGTTGCATTGACTTTCTTGCTACTGTCATGCATTGACTTTTATGGACAGTGTTGACTTTTTGGGGTTGACTTTGAGTTGACTGTGTGGCTATTTTGAGGGCTGTTGTGACACACGCTGGGTTGGCTGACCAAGGAGACTTTGCTGGTTGAAGCATCCTATTGACCACCGTAACGCACCACCACATTTTTCTGTTTCTGGTTTGTCTTCTGTAGATCCACTGGTATGTTCTATCATCACTTTACTTGATTGTTTATGTGATTGTTGTAGTAAAAAGTAAAGTTGCATCAAGCATAGAACATCTACATAAATTTACATGGTATCAGAGCTGAGGTGAAGACAAGCCATATTTGTTGCAATCACCAAAGAGGAAAATGGGTTCCACAAACCATGGCTTCAAGGAGGATGACAAATTGACTGGGAATGATGACTTCCATACTTGGAAGATGATATTGGATCTCAAATTGGAAGACCAAGATGTCATGGACTATGTGCAGGGTAAAATCCAAGAACCTCCATCCACTGCTACTGTTGTTGCCAAAAAGTACAAGAAGGGGGAGATCAGAGCAAAGTTGATGATCAAGGAATCCATTCATAAAAGTCTAGTGGCCTACATCTCTGAGTTGGGCACATCCAAAGAGATGTATGATAAGTTGGTCATCATCTTTAAGGCCAACAATGCAAATCAAGTACTATCCTTCAAGAATCAATTGAAGAATCTGAAGAAGGGCAGGGATGAGTCTATCCAATCATACTTTCTGAAGCTAACCGAGATCAGGAACAATCTGTTGGCTATTGGGGAGACAATAGCTAATTGAGAGATGGTACTCACCGCCCTTGGAGGGCTCTCATCCGAATGGCATGTGTTCAACACTACCATTCTAAATAATAATGTGATACCTGACTTTGACGAAGTACTGTCAAGATGCATTCAAGAAGAATCAAGAATGAAGGAGGAGTATGGAAATGAAGGAAATGCTTCATACGCTGCTCATTCTAGAAAGAAGAACTTTGGTGGTCCAAAGTACAAAGGAAAAGCAGGGACCCAAGGAAAGAAGGGCAAGTGTTTCACTTGTCATAGGCCAGGTCACTATGCTAGAGAATGCCCTTTCAAGAAGGATTCTCTTGATGATGATGACAACAACAACAACCAGAGGGATGACAATCAAAGGAACAATAGGTTCCAGGGAAAGAGGAAGGCTCCCTCTAGCAGAAATGATCAACCTTTCAAAAGGTCAAGAAATTCCAGGTATGAGGAATCAAATGTTGTTGATAAAAGAAATGAATACATTCTTGTATCCGCCCTCTCTGTTGCATCTCCACCCGACACTATGGATGTCTAGCTGATAGATAGTGGTGCCTCAAGGCACATCACTGGGTTCAAGGAAGCACTCTCTGATATGGATGAGAAGGATACTAATCTGGAAATTATCCTTGGAGATAATGCCACATATCCCGTGAAAGGGACAGGTACTGTGACCCTCCACTTGTCTCAAGGTTAAGTCCTCCACTTGCAGGATGTACTCTATGTACCTAATTTGAAGAAGAACCTCGTGTTTATATCAACCATGGAAGACAAAGGTTTCAATGTGGCATTCACTGATGGAAAGGTGCGCATGTGGAAGAAGAGCTTCAAGAAAGCTATCACGTTTGGGTCTAGAATTGATACACTCTACCAGGTTGGAGGAAGTCCACTGGGAGCAATGACAAAAGATGCTATCCGACAGATCGATAATGGCACTGAATATGAGATTAACGAGTTCAAGAACTTTTGCAGAAGAGCTAGCATCAAGAGGGAGACCACAATGTTTGTGGGCTACAACGAAACTTCGAAGGCCTATAGATTCTATGTGCTTGGTCAAAGGGAAGTGGAGATATGCCACGATGTCACCTTTGATGAATATGCTTCCATGAGGAAAGTAGTCAATCTTCTTAGAACTGAGGAAGATCATGAAGCAAGGCTTGGAAATCAAGAGGAACCAAAGGATGAGACGATGCCTAATGTTGAAGGACAAATGGATCCGATTGATCCACCTCCTTCACTGGGAAAGAGACCATCATGGCTTAGGGACACTCCCGAGGATGCTGAGGGACATATGGTCCCAAGGGGGACATTCTGTGAAAGCAAGAAGTCGAGTAGATACCAAGGGTATCTAGCAGCCATGAGTACTATTGTACAATCAGAGCCTGGATATTTTTTAGGAAGCCGTAAAGCATCAAGTCTGGAAGGATGCTATGCACGAAGAGTATGAGTCCATAATGAAGAATGATGTCTAGAATGTGGTTCCTAGACCGGAGGACAAAGCAGTTGTCACCTCAAAATGGCTCTACAAGATCAAGCATGGATCTGATGAAAGTGTTGAAAAGTTCAAGGCAAGATTCGTTGCCCGTGGCTTCTCTCAAAAAAAAGAAGGCATAGACTATGATGACATATTTGCACCTGTGACCACCATCCGATCTATCATAACCCTTGCTGCTACGCAAGGATGGAGACTTCATCAGATGGATGTGAAGACCGCACTTCTGCATGGTGCGATAAAGGAAGAGGTGTATGTGTAGCAACCTCTGGGGTTCGAAGTCCAGGATCAAGACACCCATGTCTACAGGTTGAAGAAAGCCCTCTATGGGTTGAAGGAAGCACCCAGAGCTTGGTACGAGAGGATAGATAGCTACCTGATGAAGCTGGGCTTCACTCGTAGTAATGTCGATCCGAAACTTTACTTCAAGGTTCATAGAGAGAAGCCACTCATTCTGGTGTTGTATGTGGATGACCTCTTCCTAACAGGTGCTGACCCTCTCATTCATCAGTGCAAGAGGGAGCTCGCTGTTGAGTTTGAGATGAAGGACCTAGGACAAATGCACTACTTCCTAGACATGGAGGTCTGGTAGAGACCTAGCGAGATTTTCCTTTCTCAAGGAAAATACATTGTGAAGCTTCTAGAAAGATTTAGTATGGTGGACTGCAAGTCCGTGTCGACACCGATGGAGCTCAACTTCAAGAAGTTGAGTGGCAGCGCTACTGGGCTCGTATTAACAAATCCTACTGAGTATCGTCAACTCATAGGGGCCTTGATGTTCTTAGTGAACACACGTCTGGATGTATGTTTTGCAGTGAACACTTTGAGTCAACACATGGTTGATCATAACATTTGTTGGGTTGGTGCCAAGAAACTCTTGAAATATCTCTGGGGCATGATAGACCTTGGGCTGAGATACACTGCCAGGAGCATGACACTCCTTGGTTATACTGATGCCGATTGGGCTGGCAGCGTGGTGGATCGCAAGAGCACATCTGGATGCTACTACACACGTAGCTCTGCTTCGAGCAGGAAACTGAAGTCGGTAGCCTTGAGCACCACTGAGGCCGAATACATTGTAACATGTATGGCCTGTTGTGAAGTCACTTGGTTGCGAAATCTCTTCAGTGAGTTGTTCAAGCATGTGCTAGATGCCACCGTTATCCTTTGTGATAACTAGAGGGGGATTCGTTTGTCATAGAATCCCGTGTTCCACGATTGATCCAAGCATGTTGATGGTTGGTACCACTTTATCCGAGATATGGTACAACAAGGCGCCATAAGGCTCAATCATAGGAACTGATGAGCAGGTTGCAGATATTCTCACTATGCCCTTGGGGAAGGTCATGTTCCTAACCTTCCGTGAGAATCTTGGAATCGTGGAATGACCCTATTTTGAGAGTCCTGTTGGACGATGAGCTCTAGGAGCTCTGGGGGGCTTTGGGGATAGCTTCTCGGACATATAAGCAACCACAAGGCTAGGCTTGTCGAACCTTGTTGGTGTGCTTGGGCCCCCACCGTGATGATTGAGTTGGTTCGCCTCTCATGATTTGTGCCTCGTATGCATCCTACCCATTTGAGTTCCGGACTCATGGGAAGTACCTCTCATTTGGCCAATGAGATGGGAAAAGCTAGAGACTAGTAGCAAAGATTGATGGACGCATCAGAAATTGTCGTACTCTCTATCTAGGATGACACGTTTCCAACCACTTGATCGGGGATCAAGTCTAGTGAGGTTTCGGACCTCTCACTGACTTCGGGTTAAATAAACCAACTTCGGGTTGGTATGTGACTCTTTGAGTCCATGTGAGGTTTCGGACCTCCTACTGACTTCGAGTCAGATAAAACAACTTCGGGTTGGTATGTGACTCTTTGAGTCCATGTGAGGTTTCGAACCTCCAACTGACTTCAGGTCAGTGAGACTAACTTCGGGTTAGTATATATGACTCTCTTGAGTCCAAGTGAGGTTTCAGACCTCCTACTGACTTCGGGTCAGGTAAACCAACTTCGGGTTTGTATGTGACTCTGTGTGAGCCCTATAGAGGTTTTGGACCTCTGGGCTGAATCTATCAGCTGGGGAATGATGTCTTTGTGACTGACCCACTTTTGTTCTGAAATAAAGAGGCCAGCAAAGCAAGTTACGGCGAGATGACGAACGATGTTTGATTCCACAGGTAGATGGAGTTCTCCCTAGTTGAGAGGGAGTGTTAAAATTGGACAACTAGGTCCAAACTCCATGTTGTGATGCTCAGATGAAGATACCAATATTTGTATTGGGTTCCTCTTTCGAAGAGGTGTAAGATTGATCTAAAATTGATCTTAATCTGATGAGCAGAACATTTATTTTGAATTTATTTTGAATAATTTCAAATATGTGCAGGTCAGCCTTAAGGTTTTACACCCCCAGCAGATGTGTCACACAACTCAGTGATTGATATAAATAGAGTCGACGTTGGAGGACTTTTTCACTCATCTCATCCTCACACATCATCTCCTCCTCTGATTTAGTACGAGTTCTTGGAAGAAGTTTCGATTCACACGTGGGAAGAAGGACGAATTTACTGCAGCTAGGGTTTGGATGAATTTACTGCAGCTAGGGTTTCCACGCAAGTTTGACCAGCGTTGACTTTGGTCAACACATGGTCCAAATAGGCTGAAAATTGGTGGAGACTTCGATTTTGGAAGGTCGTACATATTGGCACAAGAACTGAGGTCAAAAGGTTGACCGAAGACCGAGATGCATTGACTTTGTTGCTGCTGTCCTATGTTGACTTTTCTTGACAACGTTGACTTTTATGGGGTTAACTTTGAGTTGACTGTGTGGCTGTTTTGAGGGTTGTTGTGACACATGTTGGGTTGGCTGACCAAGGAGACTTTGCTGGTTGAAGCATCCTGTTGACTGCCGTAACGCACCACCACATTTTTCCGTTTCTAGTTTGTCTTCTATAGATCCACTGGTATGTTCTATCAGCATTTTTCTTGATTGTTTATGTGATTGTTGTAGTGAAAAGTAAAGTTGCATCAAGCATAGAACATCTACATAAATTTACAGAAGTAGACTTCTCCATTGAGTTGGTACCAAGGGCAGCACCAACATCAAAGGCATCGTACAGGATGAGCACTCCAAAGTTAGTAGAGTTGAAGTTGCAGTTGAAGGAAATGCTTGACAAGGGATGCATTAGGCCAAGAGTATCGTCGTAGGGTGCACCAGTATTGTTTGTGAAGAAAAAGGATGGTACTCTCAGGTTATGCATCGATTATAGGCAGTTGAACAAGGTGACCATCAAGAACAAGTATCCATTGTCGAGGATTGATGATTTGTTCAATCAGTTGAAGGGAGCAGCAATGTTCTCAAAGAATGATTTGAGATCCGGATATCATCAGGTACACATCAAGGAAGACATTTACAAGACAGCTTTTCGACCAGTTATGGGCATTACGAGTTTGTTGTAGTTCCATTTGGTTTGACTAATGCTCCAGCTACCTTTAAGTGCTTGATGAATAGTGTGTTGCGTCGTTATTGTATTCATTGATGACATCTTGATATATTCTAAGAATGAGGAAGAACATGTCAAGCATTTAACAAAAGTGTTGAGATTGCTAAGAGAGCATCAGTTGTATGTTAAGCTTAGCAAATGCAATTTCTTTCAGACAGAGGTACATTACTTGGGGCATGTGGTCTCCAAGGAAGGCATAGCAATGGATCCAGAGAATATAAGGGCTATCATGGAGTGGGCAGCTCCTAGAAATGTGGATGAGGTAAGATCATTTATGGGGCTAGCAGGCTATTATAGGAGGTTCATCAGGAACTTCTTTCGGATTGCATATTCTATTACGACATTGTAGAGGAAAGGTAAGAAATTTGAATGGACAGAGGAATGTGCAATAAGTTTTGAACAGTTGAAACAGTTGTTGAAAAATGCTCCAGTGTTAAAGATTGCAGACCCGGACAAAGAGTTTGTAGCATGAACAAATGCTTGCAAGGGAGGGCTTGGTGAAGTCCTTATGCAAAAGGGATAGGTAATGTGCTATGAGTCACGAAAACTGAATGAGCACGAGCAAAATTATCTGACACATGATCTTGAGTTGGTAGTGATCATTCATGAGTTGAAGATGTGGAGGCATTGTCTTCTTGGCAGGAGATTTGTATTGATGAGTGATCACAGTGTGTTGAGATACTTGTTTGACCAGCCAAATCAGAATGCTAGGCAAGCTAGATGGTTGGCCACAATCAGTGAGTTCAATTTTGAGATCAGGTACATCAAGGGAAAAGAGAACGGGGTTGCAGATGCTCTTAACAGGAAGATACAGGTAAATCACATTGCAGCTATGAGTTCCTATTGGACAAACTTACAGGATCGGATTTTACAGGATGGTCAGCAGGATGACAGGTATAGAGGGCTCGTGCACAGGTTACAGCAGAGTACAGGTAGTGGTACAGGTACAGGTGCTCATGATGTGGACTATAATCTTTCAGCAAATGGCTTGATCAAATTTAGGGATAGGTGTAAATTTTTGTAGATGTTCTATGCTTGATGCAACTTTACTTTTTATCCTAATATCAGTCAACAATCACATAAACAATAAAGTAAAATGCTTATAGAACATACCAGTAGATTGATAGAAGACAAGCCAAAATATATAAGTGTGTTGGTGCGTTACGGCGGTCAGCAGGATGCTTCAACCAGCAAAGTCTCAATACAGTCAGTCAACCAAAAGTGTCACACAACCCTCTAGGAGAGCCAAAATATTCAACCACAAAAGTCAACGAAAGTCAACGTTGTCAGTCACCGTAAATAGCAGCAGCAACAAGGTCAACATAGCCAAGTCAAAGTCAATGTCCAACCTCGAGAATTGTGCCAAAAAATGCAAATTGAGGAAATCGAAAGAATGGGAGAGTTTCAAGTCAATTTGACCGTGTTGACCAAAGTCAACGCTGGTCAATGTTGCAGTAAACCCTAAGCTGAAAACAGATTTTCCTCCTTACTGCAATTTCCCAAGTGTGAAGAGAAGAGCCTCCAAGTGATCGAACCAATCAGATGAGGAGAGAGAAATGTGTGAGAATGTGATGAGTGAAAATATCCTCCAACGTTGACCAATATATATCCATCAATGAGGGTGTGTAACACAGCTACTGCAGCTCCAAACCTTCAGGCCGACCTGCACATATTTTGAATAAATTCAAAATAAATGTTATGCTCATCGGATCAAGATGATCTTTAGATCGATATTGCACCTCTCCAAAAGAGGAGTCCAATAAAAATATTGGCATCTTCATCTGAGCATCACAACATGGAGTTTGGACCTAGTTGTCCAAAATTAACAATCCCTCTCAACTAGGGAGAACTCCATCCACCTGTGCAATCCAAACATAGTGCGTCATCCCGTCATAAGTTGCTTTTCTGGCTTCTTTATTTCAGAACAGAGGTGGGTCAGTCACAAAGACATCATTCCCAGCTGACAGATTCAGCCCAGAGGTTTGAAACCTCTATAGGACTCAAAAAGAGTCTCATACCAACCCGAAGTTGGTTTACCTGACCCGAAGTCAGTTGGAGGTCTGAAACCTCACTATACTTGATCCCAGATCAAGTGGTTGGACTGTGCCATAGTTCAGTCTGTCAGATAGTATCACACATCATCGCTCCCAGTGGACTTCCTCCAACCTGGTAGAGTGTATCAACTCTAAGCCCAATCGTGATAGCTTCTTTGAAACTCTTCTTCCAGATATGCACCTTCCCATCAATGAATGCCACATTGAAACCTTTGTCTTCCATGGCCGATATAGACACAAGGTTCTTTTTCAAATCGGGTACATAGAGTACATCCTGCAAACGGAGGACTTGACCTTGAGACAAGTGGAGGGTCACAGTCCCTGTCCCTTTCACGGGATATGTGGCATTATCTCCAAGGATAATTTCCAGATTAGTATCCTTCTCAACCATGTTAGAAAGTGCTTCCTTGAACCCAGTGATGTGCCTTGAGACACCACTATCTATCAACTAGACATCCATAGTGTCGGGTGGAGATGCAACAGAGAGGGCAGATACAAGAATGAAATCATTTCTTTTATCAACAACATGTGATTCCTCATACCTGGAATTTCTCTAGCTTTTGAAAGGTTGCCCATTTCTGCCGGAGGGAGCCTTCCTCTTCCCCTTGAACCTGTTGTTCCTTTGATTGCCATTCCTCTGGTTGTTGTTGTTGTTGTCATCATCAGGAGAATCCTTCTTGAAAGGGCATTCTCTGGCATAGTGACCTGGCTTGTGACAAGTGTAACACTTGCCTTTCTTTCCTTGGGCCCCTGCTCTTCCTTTGTTCCTTGGACCACCAAAGTTCTTCTTCTTAGTATGAGCAGCGAAGGCAACATTTCCTTCATTTTCATATTCCTTCATCCTTGTCTCTTCTTGTACGCATCTCGATAGTACTTCATCAAAATCAGGTATCACATTGTTATTGAGAATGGTAGTGTTAAATACATGCCATTCGGATGAGAGACCTCCAAGTGCGGTGAGAACCATCTCTCAATCAGCTATTGTCTCCCCAATAGCCAGAAGATTATTCCTGATTTCGGTCAGCTTCAGAAAATATGATTGAACAAACTTATCCCTGCCTTTCTTTAGATTCTTCAATTGGTTCTTGAAGAATAGGACTTGATTCGCATTGTTGGCCTTGAACATGTTGACCAACTTATCATACATCTCCTTGGATGTGCCCAGCTCAGAGATGTAGGCAACCAAACTCTTATGAATTGAGTCCCTGATCATTAGCTTTGCTTTGATTTTCCCCTTCTTGTACTTTGTTTTGGCATCAGCAGTTGCAGTGGATGGAGGCTGTTGAATTTTACCCTGCACATAGTCCATGACATCTTGGTCTTCCAACATAAGATCTAATGTCATTGTTGAGCTACATCTTTGTCCAAATTTTTACGATTTTTATCAAATAAATACATACTTGTACTTGGTGTTTTTAATCGTTATTAATCCATTATGTTGTTAATTAGAGGAATTTAGAAACAATAGCTATTATTGTTGTTATTAGTTAATTTGATGAGTGTTTTTAATAAATTCCTTCTTGGTTGTAGGAAGGCTCGGTGCAAGAATGCAGTGAAGTACAAATTCACCAAATGCATAAAAGCAGCAGCTGGGTAATTCAATTGTTGTAGGTGAAAATATCAAATTTGAGACCAAATGGAGCAGAATCTCTAAATTCCGAGACGTGGGTTGTGTTCAGAGTACCATGTTTCATATAACCCAGAAACCATTTGGCGAAATTCAGCTTCGTGAAGGAGTTATCGTCAGGGGGATATTCCACTAAAAACCATTTCTGAACGTGAACGTATTGGGTCTCTATGAATATTGCTACTCTGGTTATGTTTTGGGATTAAAATAAATCTCAATTTACCCATCATTTTATGAAGAGCACAACTTAAGCGCGCAATCATATTTTTTATCTATATCAAAATCCAATGAAGTGGACTACATTTCTTCGCCCGAGGTTGGGCTTTTACAAGCCATTGCACCTAGCAGACAATGCAGGTTATCCTGGAATGGATGAAGATCAGCTAAGAAAAGTAATAGATTCTCCTAAAGAAGGACTTTATATATATTATGGTCATAGACAAACCCGTGTTCCTTCTATCTGAACTTCTCCAGCACCCAGGAGTCCTGTCCAAAATTCAAGGTCTTTCCTTAAAAGTTCACCAACTGGTCAACCGGTAACTACATTAAGGAGTCCTGGAAGTGGCTTGTTTGTGGTATCCCCTGCATGTCGAACCTCAGACCCTGGAACTTCTCATGGAACCATGTCTGTTGCAATGCCTAAACATGAAATGTGTAATAGAAAGTGTTGCCTTTCAAATATTGTCCACTCAATCCCATCATTGCAACGAATTGCAGCTTCTAGAGAAGGTCAAAAGAGAAGGAAGACTATTTGTAAGCCCTCAACCTATTAGTGCTCAGTTAAAGACTCCTCAAAGCAATTTGGGTCAATTTATAGGCCGTTCATATGGAAACATTCTTAAGGAAGCAAATCATGGAAAGCACCTTCAAGGATACATGCTTCAGCTCTTCTTCAAGTGGTTAGGCATTGTTCTTTGTGCATTAAGCATGCTCGTCTTACAAGCCAAATGGAAGTTGTTGGCATTCCATATGTTGAAGATGTGGGTTTCCGAAAGCCGTCCGCAAACTTGTGGTTTCGACTACCTTCTTCTAGAGAGGATGCATGGCAACATATTTTCTTATGCCTTGGTAAACCTGGCAGCACCTACTGGGAGCACAATGCTGAAGCACGCTGTTGTGGAAGAGTTGAACATATGCGTTGTCTCTGCCAGCTATGCAACATCTCATCCAGTTGTGCGATGCCTCAGCCAGTTACGCCTTGCTTCCACCAGCTATACGAAGTTCAATTTCCTCTAGAAACCAATTGCACCTTCCAGCAACAGCAAAATCCCACAAAAAGGGGAGCGATTTCTCCAATTTGGCATTATGTTCAAAGCTAATTCTTATTCCGGCAAAATTGTTAAAACCAATTCTCCTATATTCTAATCACTGGGTGAAATCCAGTTTGTAATTAAAATGTGTATATATAAGTGTCGTAATGGAGAGCGCAGGGGAGATATGTAGTAGTTGTGCATTAGAATGAAGGAGTCGATCGAATAGAGTGATAGAGGAGTCGGCCCATTAGAATGGGAGAACGTTGTGCGCATTAGATAAGAGGGGGTCGATCCATTAGAATGGAGGAGCCGGCATTAGATCAAAGAAGCAATCGATTTCTGAGATGTAATGGGCGTGAGTCCGTCAATTAGAGGAGCGAAGTTTCTGAGATGCATAGAGCCAAAGTTTCTCATGTGAAGTCGATTTCTCAGATGTAGAAACAGAATTAAATTTGCCGGAGTGTAATAGAGATAGGGGGATTGTTGTGATTTGTCTAATCGATTTTTCAAATGTTGTTTTAAATATTTGTATAAATCCGCTTTATGTTGTGAGCAGTAGCATTGTTGCTATGATTCATTTTGTATTTTGCATTTGATGTTTTAAATCTTTCTCCGGCTGCAGTAACTCAGCTTACTCCAGGTGTGGGAGGGCCCACCACATCTGGAGTCAAACTTCATCAAATCAGCGTAAGATAAGTATATGTGTGCATAGTTTCTGATTCCTGTATGAATGTGTGAATGTGTGAAGGTGTGGTTCAACTCTAAAGCATCTCATTCTTTGAAGCATCATGCAAATTAATGGATTGAAGAAGTATTACTCCTTACATAATTAGAACAGATTTCAATACTTCTAATTTGATTATGGAATAAAAGCAGATTTTAGATGCTTTGGATTTCAGTATATTAATACGGTCATTTTAGAATAATAATTCCAAGCTTGCATAATATAATGTTTTTTAATGTTTGCAGATTTTGAATTGATTTGTTTGAATGTTTGCAGGATTTAATCATCATTTGATTTGTTTATGATTTATTTATATATCCCGGGACTTCGTTTAATCATTAGATTTATTTTTAATTAGAATCATTATTGCTTTCATGGTATAATCATTTATTTATAAGTTTGAGTGCAGATTTAATTATGCAGGTAGCAATGATTGAGTTTTCATTATCGAATGGCACAAGTTTGATTTAGTTTTCGTTATGAGTTGCATGCTTTCTAAGAGTGGTTTGTTTTTGAATAATTTGTTTCACTCAGATTAAAATATTTAAATAAAAGGCTTCCCATAGGTTATTTGCAATACTATTTTCAATAGGATCTTTTTAAGTGTTATTTTACATGAAGTAAAGTAGTTGTCTTTTAACAATAGTCAGGATTGTTTCTTTTGTTATTTTAGAATCTTGAATTTGTTATAAAAAATAGTTCTTGTTAGTTTAAGGTTTGAATTTATTATTAGGATGAACTTTCTTTTGTTAATTTAAGTCTTGAATTTGTTATCAAGGGTAGTTAGTTTAAGGTGTGAATTTATAATGTGTGATCTTTTTGCCTATCTCAAGATTACTTTCGAGTGTTAGAGAGGAATAATTAGATTACGGTTTTCAAGATATCATAGGATATTTTAAAAGTAGAATTTAAGTGTGAGAATGATTGAGGATTGGTCTTGAATTTCATTATAGTTTAATTGCATTATGGAGTTTGCACTGAACGAAATTGGTTAAGTAGGTTCCCTTTTAATATTGTTTATTTGCGAGCAAATGTGTGTTTCATTCCAGTATCTAGTTTATCATTACAAAGGAATATATTTATACTCTGATCAGTAAGCTGAGCCAATACGCAGTACAACTCGCATTTACAACTCTTGGATTGATAATTAATATTAAGATGTTAATCCGACAATTAAGCTGCCCAATAGTCATCTTTCAGGCATGGAAGTCATCCTTCCCAGTCAATTTGTCATCAGCCTTAAAGCCATTGTAGTTAGAGGAACCCATGCTTTTTTTCGGTGATTGCTACAAAGTAGGGCTTTGTCTTCACCTCAGCTCCAATACCATGTAAATTTTTGTAGATGTTCTATGCTTGATGCAACTTTACTTTTTATCCGAATATCAGTCAGCAATCACATAAACAATAAAGTAAAATGTTGATAGAACATAGCAATAGATCAATAGAAGACAAGCAAAAATATATAAGTGTGTTGGTGCGTTACGGCGGTCAGCAGGATGCTTCAACCAACAAAGTCTCAATATGGTCAGCCAACCAGAAGTGTCACACAACCCTCTAGGACAGCGAAAATAGTCAACCACAAAAGTCAACGAAAGTTAACGTTGTCAATCAACGGTCAATGCAAACAGCAGCAGTAGCAAGGCCAACACAGCCAAGTCAAATTCAACGTCCAGCCTCGGGAATTGTACCAAAAAATGTGTATTGAGGAAATCAAAAGAATGGGAGTTTCAAATCAATTTGACCATGCGTTGACCAAAGTCAATGCTGGTCAATGCTGCGGTAAACCCTAGGCCGAAAACAAATTTTCCTCCAAGCTGCAATTTCCCACGTGTGAAAAGAAGAGCCTCCAAGTGATTGAACCAATCAGATGAGGAGAGAGAAATGTGTGAGGATGTGATGAGTGAAAATGTCCTCCAACGTTGACCAATATATATCCATCAACGAGGGTGTGTGACACAACTGCTGGGGCTCCAAACCTTCAGGCCGACCTGCACATATTTTGAATAAATTCAAAATAAATGTTCTGCTCATCGGATCAAGATGATCTTTAGATCGATTTTGTACCTCTCCGAAAGAGAAATCCAATAAAAATATTGGCATCTTCATCTGAGCATCACAACATGGAGTTTGGACCTAGTTGTCCAAAATTAACAATAGAATATATGTGCCAGACAGTAGTGAGGTTAAGAAGATTATCTTGAGGGAGTTTCGTGTGAAACCGTATTTAGGTCACCCAGGCTACCAGAAGACACTGATGGCAGTAAAGAATTTTATTATTGGTAAAATTTGAAAAAATATATGGCAGAGTTTGTGGCTAGATGTTTGGACTGTCAAAGAGCAAAGACACAGTGTAAACATCTAGGTGGATTACTACAGCCGATTTTAATTCCAAAGTGGAAATGGGAGGTCATTTCCATGGATTGCATTATAGGTTTGTCGACGACATCCATACAACATGGTTCCATCATGGTTGTGGTGAACAGGTTGAGTAAGGTAGCAAACTTCATTTTAGTGAAGACTACGTATTCAACTAGTGATGTAACACATGTGTTCATCAGAGATGTGGTAAAATTGCATGGTGTTCCAAAGAAGATTGTGTCAGACAAGGATGCAAAGTTCACTTCCAAGTTTTGGAATGAGTTGTTTGTAGGTTTAGGTACAGAGTTGGCCTTCAGTACAACTTATCATCCGTAGACAGATGGACAGACTAAAATGGTCAACACGATATTGGAGGACATGTTGAGGATATATGTGATGCATCAGCAGAGGAGAAAGGAGGAGTATGTTCCGTTGGTTAAGTTTGCTTACAGCAATGGCTACCAAGAGTCACTGACGATGAGTCTGTTTGAGGCACTGTATGGGCGGAGTTGTAATACTCCCATCAGTTGGAGAGATCCAGTGAACAAGGTATTGATTGGATTGGACATGTTAGCAGAAATGGAACAAGAAATGCAGGTGATCAAGAAGAATCTAAAGGCAGCACAAGACAGGCAGAAAAGTTTTGCAAACTGGAACATGTTGTTTAAGGAGTTTCAAGCTGGGGAATAGGTGTACTTGCATGTCAAGCCAAAAAAGAGCTCCTTGCGGATTGGATCGTGTGCCAAGCTAGCAACTTAGTTTTGTGGACCTTTCAAGATTCTTGAAAGGATTAGGCCAATAGCCTATCGACTTGCACTCCCTCCGACAGTGAAAGTCCATGATGTTTTCCATGTGTCATTGCTGAAGAAGTATGTAAGATATGTTGATCATGTGATTGATTGGTCTGTATTGCAAGTGAAGGCAAAATGAGAATTTCAGCTGGAACCACAGTGTATATTGCAGAGAAAGATGCTCGTGCTTCAGAACTGAGCAATCGAGCAGATTGAAGTACAGTGGAAGCACTTTGGGCCCGATGAAGCTACATGGGAGATGGCGGATTAGATGCGGGCTATGTATCCATATTTAATCGTTGATTGAGCAAATGTCCTTGATAGATGTTTTGGTATATGTTTGGGTATATGTTTGATGTGATGTTTTGGTATATGTACATATGTATATGGATGTAATACCACCATGAGTTGTGTTATAAAGCTCCAATAAGCAGTATGGGTGTCATATCATTATGGTTGTCATGTTGTTATGTTGTCATCTAGGTTTACTTCTCAGTAGCTTGATCATTGTAAATATTGCAATGAGCTAAGTTATAAAGCTCCATGGGCAGTGTGTTTTTCTTTCAACAGTCTTGTTGGTTATATGTGTCATTAAACATCGAGGACGGTGTTCCCCCAAGGGGGAGGGTTCTGTAACATCCCCGGTGAAAATTTCATGTAATAAAAGTTAATAAAGGCAGAATAATAACCACAATTATGGAACACTTATTCCAAGTTGAATGTTGGGCAAAACATCCTAGTGTGGGTGTTCATTTGGTTTATTATGGCTAAGGAAATTGGCAAAGGCAATGGAAAAGACATTTGGAAAGGAAAAATGACATTTTTTGCAATTTATTTATGAAATTAATGGAAATTAGGAAAAAAGGAAGGTGAAAGGTTACAAGTTGCAAGTGAGGAGGAAAATGAGGGAAAAATAATGGACAATGAAGAAAATAGAGTCCACATTAATAAAAAGGCTTTTGAGGATCAGTTCATGGCTTTTTTGTCAGTTTAGTTTTGGAGCTCTCTCTCTATTCTCTCTCTCTCTCACTCTTGGACACTTAGAGTTTTCTTGGAGCATTTCAGCTTTGGATCAATAAAGGCAAAGAAGGTAAAGAGGAAGCAAAGATCAAGCAGATACAGTGAATTTACTTGCAAGTGTCGATTTGCATGTATGATTTCCTTGTTAGATTTGGCACGCATGGTTATGCATGTGAGTTCTTCGTTCTCTTCTTGTCATTGGCATGGGTTTTTCCAAGAGTGACAGTGTTCTTCAGCCTTACCTTTCCATTTCCGAATAGCCACAGTGTGATGGGATTTTCATGTTTTGGTTGAGTTGGATTGTCGAATGGACTCGAAGCTAAGTGGGGTGGTCTCAGGATTATTCACAAGGCCTAGGAATCCCGAGTTGGGATACAGGGTAAAGCCTAGATGTGAACACCTCGATTGAGCCTAGGAATCCCTTGACCAGTGAATGGTGGGATACATGGTAAAGCTCAGTGGTGGTACCCTTGATTGGGCCTCGGAATCCCAGGTTGGGATACATGGTTAAGCCCAGAGGGTGGAGACCTCGTAGGCCTAGGAATCCCTTGACCGATAATGGCGGGATACACGATAAAGCTGAGAGGTTGAGACAAACAAATTCCTCACGGATTAGGTGGAGAGATCTGGTCACATCCATGCTCGTTTATGGCCTAGTGGTCACGTGAGGATTGTGGTAAAGCCTAGTTCTATTGATGAGGGTGAGGTGGTTTAGCCTCGGGAAGCCCTGGTTGGTGCTTTTGGTTTGAGGTCCCAAATTCATGCTTGGAATATGGCACAGGATGAAGAGAGGTTTGGCTCAGCCAATCTATGGTCGGGTGGAATGTGGTAGTCCCATACCGGGTTGGTTTTTGCATTCCTCAATAAAATTTCTACTCTTTGGTATTTTATGCGCAAATGTATTGGTTTATATGTGGATTCTATGGTTGTTGTATCCTTATTATTTATGTTGGTTATATGCTAGTTATGAGCATGTTTTATGATAATGGTGATGTATGACTCTCATCATATTTTGATTTGTGAATGAATGAACAATGAATATATGACCTAATAGATGATAATGTAGCTAACGTGATAACGCACCAATGCTTCTTAGCGATTCTCAAATAAGTATGAGACATGTATGCTCAGATTTGTTCTTTAAACCTGTAGAATGCATATTTGTGACATGTTTGACTAAATGCCTATCATGGCTAGTAGGGGCCCAGTCAAGTCTATGTTCAATAATTTGCATTGGCATCATTGTCTCTATATTTCATTTCATTTCTATAAATTTCATGAAGTTTTGGGTAGTGATTGGGTCCTAGCCCTGGAATTCAACTTTAAATCTCGCAGTCATTAGCATAGCACTAGCAGAAAAAGGCCACAGTCGCACTCAGGCAGGCTCATGGGAGCGTTTGGGACCCACATTCGCTTGGAGGGCTTGGCAAGGGAGCGACTGGGGCTCTAGGAGCTTGAATTGCTAAGCTTCCTCAAAGGTTGGTCACCTGGAAAGGTGGGGTAGCTCTTGGAGGTTATGTTGGTTGTGTGGATGATCAATTTGGTTGTGTTTTGTCGGTTCCACTTCCTTAAGGTGACCTAGGAGGTTGAATCAGATCATAGTAGCCTCTCGTCACATGTTTACCCCGGTTGGCCGGTTACTTGGGTAGATGTGGGAGGAGGGTGTTACAAAAAGGTTGTAAAGTATTTACTATTTCTTGCTTGTGCAAAGGGGGGAATGCGAGTTCATTTTTATTGCATGCAAGTTGCATTTTCTTGTATATTCTTTTCTTATAACTTGTATTCATTTATTGATCCATTTTTTGGTGCTCTCATGGCTTGCGCAGTTATAGTGAAACTTTGAAGGCGTTTTGGAGGCACCACTTGAGGAGATTTCTTAGGTGGAAGAATTAAGGAGTGAAGAAATATTATTGGAGCCTTTCATCTACCAAATGTCTCTCTCTCTCTACCACCCTTGCCTTCTCTCATTTGCGTAAGGATTTCTCTTGAAGATTTGGAAGTGGAGCTACTAAATTAGATCTTATTTGGAAATGTGAGTTGCCTCTTAGAGGCACTCTTGAGTTGCAACCCTACACAAGTTGTAATTTCTCTTTTCTTATTTTTGAACTTGATCTTGAGGAGTATTTTTCTCTTTTAAGAGCTTCTTGTAAAATGTCCTCAAGCCTTGAAGTCCCTCATTTCTTTATAAGAGGGCTTCTTCTCTAATTAATAAAATAAAATCTTTTGTCTTGTGGGAGCTTGGGGATTTCACCTTGGCATGCCAATCTCCTCATTTAGTAGGAGGTATCACTGGTGGTTCGCCTCTTGCTTCGCATTTTCAAGTTCCTTATTAATTTTTGCAAGTAACTTAACCCCTTTCCTTTCACTCATTAACTTGATCACTAAATCACACTCTTATTTGGGCTAGTTTAGCATTTCAACTTACACTTTGCATTGCTCTTTTATGCAAATTGCAAATCTGATCTAATATATTCTATTTGTTGATTATAGTGTTTCTTCATTGATCATTTCATAAGTCCATTTCATATGCAAGTATAATATTCCTTTAAACGTGAATGAACATCTTTGTTTAAGTTACTTTTGAAGCATTTCACATTTTGGAGAATTACTTTCATTTGCAATCAACCTTGATCATTTACACCTCGCTTACATTTTCATTTGCGCGCCTAAATTAACCTCCAAGCATAAGCTTGATTGATAGACTTTAGGAAATCTTCTTGGAGTTTTCCCAAAATCGAAGTTTAGAGAAAAGGTTAAACACATTACCACACAGTTCTCTTGTGGTCGAGTCCCTTGTAGGAATGATGGCACGTGGGTTGACTTGAAGTATTAGGTGGATACTCATTAATGAAGTTAAGCTTCTCCACTCACGGCCTCTTGCAATCACCTCAGTCTTTCCCAGGTTGAAGGATTTGAAAAGAAGTCACACTTTAGATAGGCCCTTGACTAAAATCTACCAAAACACCATCACACACAACCACCTTACAACTTTGCATGGATTTTGCATGCATTTGAAGCTTGGATATTGTTGAGTATTTCATCATTTTAGCTCTTTCTCAAATACATGCAAGATACTTTGAAAGCACTTATATCTCATTCATTGCAAGTACTTTAGTTTGATTCTTGTACCGTGTTCATGCTCATTGGATTAGCTTAAGGTTCCATTGATGTCATAGAATTGTTTATATTTCATATGGGCATATTTCCTTTTTCAAGTACAAGCAATATCTTACTTGCAAGCATTCAATTCCATTTAGTGTTTTCCTCTCAAAGTTGTACCATCATATTATAGATTTTCTATTGGTTGTTCTAACGTTTGTTTTGTAGCTTCTCTATTCTATTGAACTTGTTGTATCTTGAAAGCATCCTTTTATTGCAAGTATTGTTACTACCTTTGAGTATATTTTATTTCTTGCAAGACCATTATCGTTGGCACTAGTCCACTTACATAAATTTGCCTTGCAGGATATATTGTTGAGACACTTTGATCTATTTAAATTTTGATGATTATTATATGCTCATGATTCATTTATACTTGTTAATTTGATTCCTTGCTTTAAGTTACTTTTCAAGTCTTTAAATGATTGATGATTTAATTGGTTAACTAATCGTCTCCTAGAACTTGTTAGTTATAGCAAGTTGTCCTTAGAAATCTTCCTTAGGGTCCACCCCCTTTGGCTTTAGATAGGAAAGAGCATAGACAGAGAGAATTGGGATTAGGTAAGATCCCAATTCTAAGCTTTGCCACCAAGGCCACACCTAGTGGGATTGAGGATTTTTCCCACATTAACTTAAGTGTGTGAGCAAGGCGGCAACACCCTACACACCTGAAAATGTGTTAGGAAGCAATCACTAATGGTTATATGAGAGATTTGATTAATGTTGGTCCTATAAAGCTCATCCCTAGAGGAGTCAAAAAGGATTTGGTAGAAGGGTCACATGCAATCACACTTTTTGACGTCTCTTTACAAAATTCTAGCAAAAGCTTTGGCATGGAGGATTTAACAATTGGTTGCCAGGATAGTTCACAATGAGAAAATCGACTTTATGAAGAACAAATTTATTCTCGATAATCTCATCAACACCTAGGAGAGGATAGAATCGATATAGGAGTCAGATCAGAAGGCACTATTTTGAACATTGACTTTGATAAAGCATATCATAGAATCCAATGGGATTTCATCCTTAGCATGCCTCACTGGTTGGGGTTTGGTTCATTTTATCAGCAGGACATGGCATCCCTTTACTCATGGGCATTGTCTAGAGTTAGTGTGAACAATGTGCTATCTAAGCCTATTCAACTACAACACTGTATTCAATAAGGTTTCCCCTTTATCCTTATCTACGTGTCATTATAGTAGATGCCCTTGGCTATTTCTTGAAAGCTGCTAAAATACAAGGACTAAGTAGAGATATATTTTTACTTAGTGGTAACCATTTTCAATTGTTTGTTATCGCTCAAATTCTCCCTAGAGAAAAAGTCCTAACCTCACCAAGGGGAGAACCTAAGGAACTATCAAGCAAGGTACCTACTTACACAAAATCTATTAGGCCTAGTGCAAAGCCCCACTAGGAAAAACCAGACCTTAGGGCAACAAGAGAAAGGGTTTCCACTACCACCTCAACAACCTTTCTCTTGCTCTTTAGTAGTATTTTACCACAAGGGATTCTTCCCTAAATCACCTAAAGGATAATCAACTACTATGGCTCAAGGTGATATATAAGAGATCTATAATATGGGATGGATTACCCGCAAAACCTAGAAAGACCTAGATATTCTATGCCAAAAGTCAAGTACTCTACCCTGAGACCAAAGATATGGCTATTATAAATTACGGTTTTGTGGATTTGAAATGGTAGGGTGCACAATGTCATATAACATCCAACGAAAAGGCCTTTCAAAGATGATCAACAAAAGGGAGTGTTACCACACAATCCAACAAGGCCCTAAGGAGGGAAAACCTATGGGATAGCTACTAGACTAAATGACAACATTGGGACAATGACCCACTATCACCACAGTCAAAGTCCCTCACTCTTTACAAACTTTCACCAATGGGAGGAGTCTTGTAGATAAATAATCTCCTTTGATTCATATTCTAAGGTTTATAGTACCAGGTGACAAGGTAGGACCTCTCAAAGGAAGCTCTATGTGATATCTTAGCACTTCTAAAAGGTTTTTTCTCCCTCTAAGAGACCTAGGAATAACTTGCACAAGACCTAGGGTTTTGTGAGTTTGCATGGACAAAGGCACTCTCAAGGTCAAGGCAAGGAGGAGAAAGGGCTTCTTGTGATTTATTCCAATGAATATTGTGCTCATACAACCCTCAGAGAAGTCCCCAAACCAAGGAGATACAAGTTAGGTTTTTCCCTTCTAGGGCACACCTAGGGCACAAGATTTTATGGATGGAAAACCGTGAGAAACCTACCAATCTTGGAGATTCTCTAGACAAGACCTTAAGGAAGAGTCGTGTGCTCATGAAACCCACCAATTCACTCTCTAGAGGATTTCGCTCAATGCCCTAGCCTAATCGTCCAAGAGGAAGGGCATCAAAATTTAAGGAGAAGAATTATGGAAAAAGGAAGTTTGATCACCAAATTCCTTGGACTAGTTCCTAGTCCTTTGGGCAATGGAGTCGTAATATGCTTAAGGTGAGATAAAACATCTTCTAAGGGAGGCTCAAAATCAATGCCCTTGGGTTCAATTTCAAGCATTTATCCTCTTCAAGAGATAATGGAGTTTCATGAAGAATTCAAAGACATTCATTCATTAGGAACATTCATTACATCCCTTGCATTGGATGACATATGCAATACTCTACTAGAAAATCCTTTCACAATTAATATTCAACAATTAGGGGACAAATTCGCATATTCTACGGCAACAATTCCATACATTAAACAATTTTCAAAGAAAAATTCTATCAACATCAAGCACTTACAAAGAGACATTATATCCATTTTGTTGTAGCTTAGATTGTACAGGCACGGTGTGACAACGACTCAGGTCGGGGGCTATCACTCTGATCCCCGACCTCTCTGTTCTAACTGTCTCCCAATAGCAGCCTATGGCGGGTAGTCCCTGTGGAAGATAGAAATGCAAAACTTATTGGCAACCAACAAGTTCGGGAGACACAGTTGAATGGCCTAACCACTTGGTTGATTCAGCAAGTTATTAAATATTAGATTAAATTCTTAATGAGACCAGTGCCTTATGGAGTCAACTACTTGTTTTGAATCAATTAGAAACCAAGTAACTGGATGAAGAATCGATGCTTCAATGATTAACTAACCTATATGTTATGCAAATCCTAAGACTTAGGTGAAATGTAAGAATTTTGGTTACTTTTTAATTATATGTCTGTTCCTGGTGACTCCTTCCTCTTAACTAGTTTGGAACTAGTCTCTAGAATAGATTGTGGGATAGAAGCCAACGGGAAGCAAGCAAAAGCTTGATTAACGATACCTCCCACTGTGTTCTAACTATCTGATGCCTCCGGCATTGCAGACTCCGTTGCTCTGACGACTACAAGATCACCGTGTTAACCACTAAAGAGATGCTAACCTCAAGCTAAATTGAAAAAAGGGGTCCTAAATGTCTATCAATCAAACTTACGCTTGGAGGTAATTTAATTAAACGCAAGATTAGCTTAAAATGATATGCAAGGTGAATGAATGCTTCTTTAGGTGAGATTACGTAGATGTACCTTGAGTACTTAGTTATGATTTACTTCAAGTTAAGATAGCAAGTACCTAACA
Source organism: Pinus albicaulis (assembly GCA_034641835.2). Lineage (NCBI taxonomy): Eukaryota > Viridiplantae > Streptophyta > Pinopsida > Pinales > Pinaceae > Pinus > Pinus albicaulis. The sequence goes on from CM076574.1 coordinate 1,151,321,449, forward strand.
ATGCTTAGAAAAAGGTAATCTCAACCATAAGACAAGTGCCAAAGATGAACAAGAGATCCTTTCAAAACAATTACCCAAGTGCTCAAGACAAAATAAGATATTAACCAATGAATGATAACAATGATAGCAATTAGAGAACTTATCCAATGATTTTCAATACAAGATGCCAATGAAAATTACTAGAGACAATTAGAAATCTTCCAAGATGATGAGTCCATAACAAGATTATCAATGATCTTGTGCCAATATTACTCAATGCAAATTATTCAAAAGATTGCAAAACATTCTTCAACAATTAGTCCTTTTTATGTCAATAAGATATGCAATCAGACTCAAGCTTTAGAACACTTGGATTTTCAATTAGTGAAATTCACAAATTGCTTGACAGACATTCAATTCTTGATTAAATGATTGTGTGAGTGAATTTAATGCAAAGTTTATAACCTTTAGAGATTATGAACAAACTCACAAGAGACAAGCAAATGTTAGTACTCTTATCCAAGATTACCAATGCCAACGATTTTTTTTCCCAATAACAAAGCATGAGCTAGAGACAACACTTTAAGTTACTTATGATCTAATGATATTCAGTGAGCAATATAACAGCAGTGACTTACTTGTGAGATCAGTGAGCTAACAATGAGCAAACTTGTGCCAAAATGTGTCAAACAATTGCCAAATGCCAAACCAAGTTTGCCAACATGAAATCTTAAATACTTTGGCCTTTTTATGATGTAATTATCATTGTTATATCAGACCTTAGTATGCAGAAATGACAGAGATGGCAGTCACCAAGACCATGCAATTTAACTCAAAACAAAAATGTCCAATTTGTGCAATTAATTCCTCAATTCATAAAGCAATTTGTGAATGATTTTTAGAGCATTTTCATAAGTATTTTATCACTATTAGGAGAGAAAGGACTGTTGTAGCAAAACAGAGATGAGTGAAGGGTTTAGAGATAGCAAACCCATAGGCTCAAGGCCTAGAAGAAGCTTTCCCCAAGTTGCCCAAAGTTTTCCAAAGACCTAAACACCTGAAAACACCAAGGTTTGTGCCAAATATTTCTGCAAAATACACCAATACTCAGTCCCAAAATCAAACATATCCCGCAGTGAAGAAAATAGGACTAAGGAGACAAGAAGGAAGGCCAAGGAGGAGGCACAAGGCCGAGAAGGTGAGACGCTAGGGGAAAAAATCCAAGGAGACCTCACAGCGAGGGAGGGAAGGCCTTGAAGGCCTGTCGTAAGCCCTTAGAGGGCTGCGGCTTAGGGATACCAGTCCTTAAAGGACTGCGGCCAAGGGATAAGGCCTCACAAGAGGCTGCCGCAAACCAAATAAGGTTGCGACTTAGGGACAGAGGGCCAAGGAGGAGGCAAGAAGGGGGTCGAGGCAAGGAGGAGGAAGAGTTGAGCGGAGGGCAGGGAAGGCTTGCAGCAAGCCTAAGAAAGGGTGTCGAGGGGAAGGGAAGGCCCACAGGGCTTGCGGCCAAGCAAAGGAGGGTAGGCCTAGGCCTTGGCCTACCCTAGGAAGGCTGACAACTAAGGCAGGGAGCCCCAAAAAACTGCGACCTTATGGAACAAGACCAAAATGGCCTGCGGCTACGGCTAGGGCTATGGAAAACGTTGGGCGTAGAGGCCTCAAAAAATGTCGAAACCCTGGCCAGAAATTCGAATTTGCTTCAAATCTTCAATAATTACCCAAATCACTGCAAATTCTTCAGTTGTTGGCCCTACAAAAAAAAAAAAAAAATCTAGAGACTAGATCTTACCCTCAAGGGCCTAGATTTAACTTTAATCCAGCAAAACTTCTTAAATCTCACTTGCACAAATGAAAATACAAGTGCCCAAAACCCCAATATATATACAAAAAAAAATCTACCCCAAAACCTCAGTTGCAAAACAAGAGTTAGCAAATAAAATTATACTCCGAAAATTTATTTTACAAATATACAATGCTTGAAAAGAATTTTTAGAGAATAATTTTTTTTATGAAATTTGACAATGGCTAGATGTATTTCGATAGATATTAACCAAAGCCTTAGCGAAGTAAGAAAATCACACAACATATCTGAGATCCAAACAAGGTCAGCTTATGCCCACAGTCTGTGAACTTGGAGCCCAAGGGTTGGGGAACCTGCAAACTCTATATATATTTCTTAAGGAAAATCGTTAGATCATACAATGAATCGAATCACCTAAGGTAAGCCCAAAACTTACCAATAGAATGTTCCTGTTATCTACAAATGAAATAACAATTCATATGATATTGAAGTTCAATATAGGAAAGCAAATACCATAGATCAATGAGACAAAGACACCATGAACTGTAACTCAAAGTCTTTTATTATGAGATTCAACGTTCCCAAGAGAATAGTGGCTTCACACCAGTATTTACAAAATTACATTAGACAAAAAATCATCATTCCAAATGAAAAATAGAAGCAAAGTGTCTTCTATTTATAGAGAAATTCCTCCAAGTGGAAAATAACGGCTAGTTGGCTTGATCACCGTTGGTAAATCCTTGATCAATTTTTAATCTCGGGCGTCGAAAATACTAATTTTTGAGGAATTTTCAAATTTCTCATTAAAACCATTTTTTATTAATTCAAAAATAATTATTTTGAACTAATTTCTCCAAAAATTTGACTTTGACTTAACCACCAAGGTCCAAGGGTCCAACGAATCTAGCGCATTTTTAAAACGCACGTGAGACTAGCTTGTTTATCAGTTTCCATATTTTGAGATATTAGGATATGAAAAAAGGACTTACGGTGAAAATGACCCAATGCACACATAATTCTATGAAGAAGGAGTTTAAGATGATTGTCCTTGGGTAAGGAGCCTCTATATAATTGTCGTATGGTGAGGAGAGAGTCTCCCAATATTACAATCTTGGTGGCTTCTAGATCTTTGCCCAAGCTTAGCCCAAGCAAGAGGCCATACATTTCAGTTTGATTGTTGGACCTCTTACCTAGCCCCATGAGTGTTTAATTACTTGTGTTCCATCGATATTAAGGATAACCCCTCCCCCTCTTGCCACCCCTACTTATGTCATGTCTCCTTTTTTTATGGTATGTCACTTCATTAATTGTTGATTTTATATTATAATTATTATAACATAAATATATTCTCATTACACCCACTTTCGTTGAAGAGTCCCCACTTAGATGATTAGCGACAGTGACAAATCCTTGTGGCACTCAGTAAAATTGTTTGCTAGTGTTTTCTTTGAAACAACAACATAAAATTATGTTTCAAGAGGATTTCTTACCATTTTGCTTCCAGAAATTGAGTTCTAATCAAGAGTTGGCTATGATTGTGAAAATCAAACTTGGATTTTATTATTCTTCGATCAAATCTTTTCTCATTTAGTAGAAAGAAAAATTACAGTAAACTGGTAAGTAAGAAAAACTGATCAGGCTTACCAGAACATTGGAGAATCCAAGACCTCTGGTAGAATATGGAGATAAGGGCTCCATGGAGAATCAGGCCTTGATTTTTCTCTGAGAATGAAGAGAGAAATAGCCACCCAAGGCCTCAAGTCCTGGCACAGCTGCCCAATTTCAGAAGCACTGACTGTATCCATACTTATCCATAAATTCTTGGGCACTTCTAGAACCACCTGTCCCCGAGAAATATTTGTCTGAGCCACTAGCCCCAATCTTTCCGGCACAATCTCTGGCCTCACCAATGTAGAAGAAGAGCTCGAGATTCGTCCTTTCTCTGATAGCCATTGCCTGAAATACCGAATATCCTCCTGCGTTGGCAGCACTTTTGGGGCTGTGCTTACGCAGTTTAAACAGAACGTTTTTGTCCTGAAAAGCTTGATGGGTGTTTTCAATGATGTGGGGTGTCGAAATGAAGTGAAAATATTGGGATTCGAAAGACATCCGTGTGGGGAAAACAAGGTTGACAACAGAGCCATTGATTTTATCAATTGCTGCTTCGCTTCCACTGCTAAACCTCCTGCTGGGAATTTCTTGCATAGAAGGCCCAGGTAACCAGCATAATATTAAATTTGCGCATGCTTGATAAGTATCCAGTGTCGTCCCAACAGCTCGATAAAATTTTCAGCCTCTTTTCCAAAGGCGAGGGAATTGATTGGTTGATTGCTTCCTGGGGTTTTGAAATGTTCGAACCATTTACCCAATTCGTACCAGCATGGTTATTCTAGTTTGCTGCATTGCATCTGTGAAAATCCACTAAGATACCAAGCAATCCGTTTTGTATATTCAAAGACACGCGATAAGAGAGACAGTAGCCATAGGCACCTTATCTATCCAAGAGCGTCGAAATAATTTTTTTTTTCTTTTAATTTGGGACAATATTTTGATTTTAACTTAATGCTAATGACACTCGAAAATTAACATTAATTATTTTTCCTTTTAGCTGGGGACAATAATTTTTATTTCAATTTAATATTATTCACATTAGCGAAGAATATTATTCACATCAGCGAAGAAGAATAAATTATTTTAACATTCACGAGGTTAAACATAGTTTATAGGACAAATTGGTTCGTCATCTCATTCATGTTTTTAGTCTTTTTTTGTAAAGCTTCTCAATAAACGCTCTCAACGTCTTGACAAACCTTTTGCTAAATAAATTATCCCCACAGTTAGTTGTCAAAATATTTGCATAACTTTCCTTATTGTCTTTGAAAGTCTCGTATTCTAAAATAAAACGCTTTTATATTTCTGCTTTTTCAGAAGAGCAAAAAACACATACTCTTTCCTCCCACACTTCTTTTGGCATTTTCTAGTGCCTTGTTGCACAACAAAGTTTATGAGAATTGGTCCTTAACTGAGCAATAAAAAATGCCGTAGTCTAACTAGCCAGAGGAATCGCCCTGAAAATCATGAAAATTCCGATAAGATTTTCAGAAAATCCGGCAGGAATTTTTCTAAATCCATGTTATAACTATCAAAGTTTAATATTTTGGGTGTCCTACAAGTTTTTGATGGTGCTGAATCCATTTCCAATGTCAAAATCAGGATTCAAAAACTGTTTCTGCAAGATTTTTTAAAAAAATTTGGCCCAGATTCCGGCCAATTTTGACTGTCCGGGCAATTCCTCCAGCTCGTTAGACTACTCCATAAAAAATTTGGCTCTCCAAGAAATGGTGGCTCCTATGTACGCTTTTTGTTGATGAGTATGAGTGGCATTAAACTCTTCAATATAGTATTTTTTATTTATCCCTAGCTCCTTATTCCAAGTACATTTGTGGAACTTATCCATAACAAAAGTTTTTATCTCTTCAGTATTTGTGAGACACATGTTCAAGCAAATACGCCATTTACTAAACCATTTGTTATTTTTTTACATCTAAGTCTTCTTTCTTTTGCACAATATGTCATTAAAGACAACCTTAGGGCACCTTCCCTCTTCTATTTGCTCAATTTTTTTAAATACCTAATGACTCACACCATAACAATTGCTTCAATAGGAGTAGTCCACGTTTCACTTAACAAAATAGCATAAGAAACTGCACTTTTAATTTTCAAATTGTTTGTAATCAAGTGCTTTTGAATTTTCTCAATTTGTTTCCACTGCATGTCAGATGTATTGTTGGCCCACAGTTCACAACCATAAAGAATCATCGAAATCACTAAAAACCAAAAAAGAGATTGAGTAGTTTTCCAGTCCCAAAGCTCTGCCTCTTTACACCTATTTTGAAATGCATAAAATGCTTTCCAAACCCCCAAAGTTATTTTCTTTCTACAATCATCCCAGATAAGATTTATGTTGAAGTCAATTATGAGGTGTTTGTACACTGCAACTTCTTCCTGGGTGTTGCCTTCAAAGTAGAACTTATGTTGGTTATGTTTCCTTTTGTTGGAGAAAAACACTACTTTCGTTTTTCTAATATTGACTTGCATCCCCACCCTTCTAAAAAAATGGTGAAGCAAAAGTAAGTACTCTTGCAAACCAAGAACGGATTTAGCGATCATAATAATGGTATCTACATACAAAAGAAGCCTTATAGCAAACTCTTCCAAATGGATATCGTCACCCCTTGTGAATTTAGCCACTCTTCAAGCTTGTCAATATATAAACCGAAAAGGGTAGGAGACAATGGGAAACCTTGCTTGACCTTGATATCACTTCTAATACTTTCAGAAATGCCTATTGAAGTTCTAGCTTTGACTTTCACCTCTTCATATAGCCTATGCATAATTGTTCTCAAATGCCTAGGAACCTCAAGTTCCTCCATTTTTTGGCAAATATTATCTCTAGGAATGATCTGAAAATGGGTTGGATAACTTTTTATGCTTTTCAAGAACCTCCCACTCAGTTAAACAAATAAAATATCTAGCTTGTACTTTGCTTTTGCGGAAATTTTTACTTGAGATAGGTGTATGTTTTTAACTGTTTAAGTGTCTTAAGTCCATTTGTTTTTGCTGAAATTAAACATGTGTAACAGCAATATAATGCAGCAAATAAACATCCACACATAACAGCAAAATTAATCTAGGAGTTCACTTGAATATAGTGGGCTACGTCTCCTTGAGCTCTTGTCATCTTGACTTGGCTCTTTGGGATTATGGCAAAATTTCTTTTACAAGTTCCGCACTTAACTCCAATGGTTACTGAACTGAGCCAATGGGCTTAGAATACCATCTATATCCTTGTCATGGTTATCATCACCCTACAAACAGATCTAGGCTTCGACTTAATTCCTTCTATCAGTGCACTTGAGCTACACTGAGCTTCTCTATGGTACTAAATCCTTCAGAATTATTTTACTATCCCTGAAACCTCACCTAATGTCTCTAGCACACATCAGACACAAAAATTAGACTGATTGTTTGCTCCAAAAGAGCACCGCATCCACAAACTAAGCCTCCCTCCACAGTTCGCCCTGGGTTGACCAAAACTTCTCTGTAGCTTCTCGAGCTCTAGAGTCTTCAAATGGCTCTGAAAATCCCTTCATTGGATTCAGAATGCCAAAAATAGTCAGAATAGACTATTGGTTCACTGAAATTGACCTCTGGCTGCTCCAGTTTCACCTCCAACACCTGTCGGCACCCTTGGCACTAGGGTCACTGAAAACATCTCTGATGGGTTCACGACCTCTATAATTCCTCAAAAGCTTATGCAACCTCCATCAATGGATTCATAAGTATCAAAAAAGTTAGAAATGACTATTGGTTTACTAGATAAGGCCTCCAGTTGCCCTGGCTAGGCCCCGAACTACTGTTGGCACTTGTTGGCCCTAATGGCCCTTAGAACTTCACTGAAGCATCTCGGCCTTCAAAAGTCCTCTACAGGCTCTGCAAACCACACCATTAGTTCCAAGACATCTAAAACATCTAAAATTGACTATTGGATTTCTGAATAAGGCCTCTAGCTGCACTGGCTAGGCCTTAAAGTGCTATTGGCCCATGGTGGCCCTAGTGGCCCCTAGAAATTCACTGAAGTAAAAACCCACTAAAAAATTCCTATGATGGCTCTGCAACCCTCATCAATGATTCTGGAATGTTGGAGATAGTAGAAATTGACTATTGGCACTTCAAAATTGGTTGAATCTAGCTCAAGATAGAGCCTGAACTCATTTTCCCTAATGACACCCAAAAATCCTCCACCAAATGTGGAGAAACTGGACTTAACTCCAGTTAGATTCAGCAATTCCGCCAAAATTGGTGGGCGCTCCAAACTGACCACCAGAATAACCGTTAAATTAAATGTTTCCATCGCATGGGCACATGGTCGAACTGTTTGCGATTAATTAGCTATAATCGTCGACATAAACTATGCGGATGAATTTAACTTGAATGCTGCATGTGATAGGTTTCCAATGGTACCATAACTGCTGGCGGGTATGTCGTTTGGCCCTGGGTCACGGGCTACGGTCTTATGGAGAGGCTGGCTCTCGGGGCTGGCCCACCTCCGAGCCCCAAATATGAAACCTTATCACCATAAATCAAACCAGTGCACTTGTATTGTTAAGAACCAATGTGTAGCCGAATGGTAAGACTCGAGCACTGTAGGCGAGAGGTCTCGCGATCGAACCTGGCCGGTTCCAAAAATTTTAATAGACCATTCCAGGGCCACGTGGCGGCCTCCGAGCCTGCCATGTGGCAGCTCCTAATTGGCCGAATTAAAACACGTGCTATTTCTCAACAAACCACAATGTACCACTTGGAAAAATTCAACTGGTCCAAACGAAATATTCTAAGGAATATTCCCTGAAATATTCTCTTTTTAATTTTCCCAAATCCAAGTCAAACTGGGTCAAAGTCCAAAAATTGAAGTTTACTGGACTTTTCAAACTGTGATAACTTCTTCATGCGGTGTCAGTTTTTCGAACTGTTCACGGCACCAGAATCAGGAAGACAAGATCTATCTGGTCGCTTAGGTTTGGCACACTTCCGAACACTTTGAATTTTGAGCTATCACTTAGGTCCATGATCTAGTTCTGATCACACCTCCACATTAGGAATCTTTTGGACCCCAAAAGACTGATATACTGATCTGTACAGTAGATGGGAGTACATAACCCTCTTCTTTTTAGCCTCCATACACTTACCTTGCATGGCTAGTGCCTTTGAACCACAACTTGAAGGTAGTCGACACTTCCCTTCCTAGATGTGCTTGTCCTCCTGTTAAGAACTGTCTTCCTTGAACTCACTCAGAAATTTCTTGCGAGAAATTTACAGAAGGTAGTTGAACATCACTGCCTTGATCATCGATCCATGGTGGCTTAAACAAATGTGATATTACAACATAAATACATGCATACTTGACTGAAATTTGCACATGTCTAAATGAAGTATGTCTTACTGTGTCAAGAATTCAAACCACTTCTTACCAAGCCACTTCCACGACGACTTTTGCTGCTGCAAATCTTCTTCACGTGAAACATCTGTTCTCACATCAATGATGGAATCCTTGGTTCTACTTTCGCTGGTCTTTATTTCCTCTTGCTGCAAATGCTTGGGATGATTAGTTGGATGCAATGTCCAACATTAGGAAACATCATGTCCCCTATTCTGGCAATGTGTGCAAGTCTTATGCACCTTCTTTGCAAGTTGTCTTTGCTTCAACTACTTCTTGTATGCCTTCATCCTCTTTCAACATCTCGAAACATCATGGTTAAACATACCACAATATGCACCACAACTCTTTCTTCCATTCACGCATGCAGATGTGTCATGCTTATCAGAAACATAATCAACTTGACTATGGGAAGAATTATACCTCAAATGTTATCTTGCATGTCCATCTTTTTTACCTTCATGAGGAGATGAACTTGTAAAGGTTCCAACTTTCTTTTATAAACTAACATCAGTGTTCCTGTCTTGAAAACTATCTGAACTCGCATGCTCGCCAGAAGTTGCATGTCTACAATCTTCTTGCTGTAGCATATGCTTCAAATAATGGCAATCAACTTGAAAACAAACTTGACATGTTTATGATTTAGAACTTGGAACAAAAGTTCTTTTTGAAGTTGCTTCAAATGCCTTCATGGCTTTGGAGTCTTCGCCATTAGATTGAACATAACCAAAACCAAATTTCTTAGGTCGTTCCTCAACCAAAATAGGATCAATCATGCCTTGTGCATGTTTGCCTAAACCCTTGCCTTCATAGTCCATTTTAAACATTAACTTAGACCATTAGGGGAATTTTGAGGTCTAAAATAGACCTCCTAAGGAAATAATAAAATAATAGTTAAAACAATAAAATAATATTTATGAATTTGCAATTCACTTTTTGCACCACAATCCATGTAACCATAGTTAAATTCAATTCAAAGTTGTACCAAAGTAAAATTAATATAAAAATTGTATTTATGTAACTATAAATAAGAATGAGTTTTTCAAGAAAAAATCATTATCATTGAACAACTAATGCGTTTGTCCTTTGTACTTAAATAACTTAAAATAAAATATAAATATAAATTCATAAATTCTTAATTATGTTATATGTTATTAATTAAATTTTATATTATTTAAATGGTATAATAACATGTAATTAGTATACCATATAAAAATAATATAATAAATGTAATATATTATTTTATGTATGAATTTTATATTACATATTAAATTGATTTGATTTATAATATAAGACGAAATAATATATAATATAAAAAAGAATATAATATATATTCTATAACATTTAGATTATTTTTCACGATATTATATATAATAATATATAATATTAATATAAACATAATGAAATGATTTGAGTTGTATTTAAAATTAAAGAAAAAAATATTGAAATAGATCTAATTTATATTTATAAGTATAATATAATATTTATTTATATTGAAATTTAGATTTTTTTCCCCGAACTATGTTGTACCTAATATAACTTTTTTCAGCATACAAAACTAATATACCTTTTTCATCATACAAAACTAAAATGCTTTTTTTCTTTAATTTTGATATTTTTGTATTGTTATTAATATTATAATAATATTATTTATAGATTTGATATATCCTAAAATTACAATGTTACATTTTTATTTATTTTGATTTGATATGTATAGATATTAATTTATAATTAATTTGAAATTGTAATATTAAATAAAATGAGATGAATATATAATTTAAAAATAAATATATTAAAATATACAAATATAATATTTATTGAAAAGTGTGTAAAAACATGAAGATTGTATAGAGATATGCATTGTTTCTTTCAATAAATATGAAATGACAATAATAATATTTTATTCAAAAAGTGTGAAATGATATTGATTATAAGTACTTTACTTTATGACTTTAAAAGTACTTATAACACTACCATGGTTAACCATGAGTTTTTATCCATTACTGAGAATGTGACAAGTAAGTACCTTTAACTCAAGCAACGCGACCTTAACCATTAGGGATGATGTCATCCCCTAAAATGTGATTGGTTCTCATAAAGTGAATTTTGATTGTATATTTTCCTTAGGAGGCCCATTTTAGACCTCAAAATTCCCCTAATGCCTATACTTCTAGTGTGCTTTTCAAATGAACCAACACATCTTTTTGAAAAGGAAACTAAAGACAAATTTGAGTGAATTACCTCTGTTTCACACATGTTCTTGGTCAAAGCCTTTTGGGCTTGATGGAGCTGCATCTCCATCTCATGGAATCTTTGAAGAATTTCTTCCTTCTCTTGCTTCATAACAAACAATTGCTCACGAAGTACAATGCTTTCTCTTATATCTTTAAACAGAATTTGCACCATGTCCTTCAGGATGTAGAAATCATGCTTCATGTCTTCATCGAAGAATCTTGTGAAGGAGGAGGATTTTGAAACCTCACTTGAAGAAGTTTTCATCATGAAAATGAACTAAAGAACTTCAACAAAAATTCACAAAACTTTCAAAAAACAATGACAAAGCTTCTGAACAAAATGGTTGTAGAGTCAAGCTCTTATTCAAGCAACCTTTTACAAAAAAACAATCGACAAAAGGGTTTGTGCTTCAAGGGTGGCCTTGAGGTCCTTTGGGTAAGGAAGATTCCTTTAGCCCTTTCTTCCTTCTTGTCCTCTCCTGGACTTAGCTATCAGTAGCTTTCCCTTCACCTCTAACAAACTCAAGCAACAATCAGTTTGCAAACAGTCAAATTCTTTGCACTGTTTTAACACCTTTCAAGTCAAACAAGCAAGCTATTGCTTTGTCAATCAAGTGACCAAGTGCTCTGATACCAACCTTATCTGAAAATGGGTTGGATAAATTGTTATGCTTTTCAATAACCTCCCACCCAATTAAACAAATAAAATATCTAGCTTGTACTTGAGTTTTGCAAATTTTTTTACTTGAGATAGGTGTATGTTTTTTTAACTGTTTAAGTGTCTTAAGTCCATTTGTTTTCGCTGAAATTAAACATGTGTAACAACAATATAATGCAGCAAATAAAAATCCACACATAACAGCAAAATTAATCTAGGATTTCACCCATATATCATGGGCTACGTCTCCTTGAGCTCTTGTCATCTTGACTTGGCTCTTTGGGATTATGGAAAAATTTCTTTTACATGTTCCACACTTAACTCCAATGGTTACTGATCTGAACCAATGGGCTTAGAATATAATCTATATCCCTATCATGGCTATCATCACTCTACAAACAGATCTAGACTCCTTTAGACTTGCTTCCTTCTGTCGGTGCACTTGAGGTACACTAAGATTATCTATGGCACTAAATCCTTCATAATTCTTTTATTGTCCCTGAAACCTCATCTACTATCTCCAACACACATCAAACACCAAAATTAGACTGATCGTTTTCTCCAAAAGAGCACTGCATCCCCAAACTAGGCCTCCCTCCACAGTTTGCCCTAGGCTGTCCAAAACTTCCCTATAGCTTCTTAAGCTCTAGTAGTCTTCAAATGGCTCTGCAATCCCTTCATTGGACTCAAAATTCCAAAAATAGTCAGAATAGACTATTGGTTCACTGGAATTGGCCTCCGATTGCTCCGGTTTCACCTCCAACACTTGTCGGCACCCCTTGGCACTAGGGCCACTGAAAACTTCTCTGATGGTTTCTCGACCTCTAGAATTTCTCAAAAGATTCTGAAACCTCCATCAATGGATTCATAAGTATCAAAACAGTCAAAAATGACTATTGGTTTGTTGCATAAGGCCTCTAGCTGCCCTGGCTACGCCCCGAACTGTTGTTGGCACTTGCTGGCCCTAGTGGCCCATGGAACTTCACTGAAGAATCTTGGCCTTCAAAAGTCCTATACATTCTCTGAAAACCACAACATTAGTTCCAGAACATCTGAAACATCCAAAATTGACTATTGGATTTCTGAATAAGGCCTCTAGCTGCACTAGCTAGGCCTCAAACTACTGCTAGCCCATGGTGGCCCTAGTGGCCCCTAGAACTTCACTTAAGAAAAAACCTGCTAAAAAGTCTTATTATGGCTCTGACACCTTCACCAATGAGTCTGTAATGTTGGAGATAGTCAAAATTGACTATTGGCACTCCAAAATTGGTCGAATCTAGCTCAAGATAGAGCTTGAACTCATTTTGCCCAATGACACCCAAAAATCCTCCACCAAATGTGGAGAAAATGGACTTAACTCCAGTTAGATTCAGCAATTTCGCCAAAAATGGTGGGCGCTCCAAACTGACCGCTAGAATAACCATTAAATTAAATGCTTTCTAGCTCAATCTCTGAAAAGAGTTGTGTGAATCTGATTTGTGTTGTAATCTGTATATGGTATAGAATGAAATATAAGTGAGCAACATTTTTCTAAAATTGGTATCAGAGCCAACTGGTTCTTTGTCCATTATTCTGGTTCATGAATATTTAAGCATATTACAAGTTTTCTTTCTGGTTCTCCCATTGTGAGTGTAATTGTCTGAGTATCTGTCCACGAGTGTAAGTTGGCGGTAAGGCGCTGGTCGAGAGCTTTGTGGCGACGGACTACCTTGTTTCCTCTCCTGGTGCACAAAGACTTTGGTACTCCTCTGTTCAGGTGCTTACTCTTACATTTTTGCATAATGGATGGTCGTATGAATGAGTTTATTCTTCAGAAACCCGAGGATAGGAAGCTTGCACATAAGAATAGATGGTCTTTCTTGAATAAATATCTAAATAGATCAAAGAAAGATGATGTTCTGTATGATGAAAAAGTTTTAGTACAAGAATATGAACCAGAACCAAATTGGACATTGCCAGAGATAGAAGTAGATAAGTTATATAAGATTCATGTTTTCCAGTTCCGTGCTGTTCAATTGTTCCGTTTTACTTCTGTAAACATTCCCATATCTACTGGTCAGAGTGTCTATCAGATTCCATTGATTAAATCTGAAGATGTTGAATGGGGTTTAGAGCAAGGATATCAGTATATTCATATTGGTATGATTCAGTTTGGTATAAATCCTCTTGTCAGACCTGGGTTAAATACTTCATGCCTCACTTGTGTATTAGACACCCATGAATAATTTCACTGATGCATTGTTAGGCGGTTTTCAGAGTCCCCTGAATAATGGCCCTGTTTGGTCATCAGTTATTCCTCGTTATCAAGTCTCTCTCACAGATCCATACATAAATGAGTTCCTTAATGCTTATATTCAGTTTTATGGATTTGATGTTGCACCCCAGTCTCAAATTGCACAGTTACATGCTACCATTTGTCTCCGTTTTGTATCCACTACCATGCCTCCTCTAAATCCAAATCTCAAACAACGAGCTTTAAAGGAAGGTGTTATTGTTGGCCCTGGCAATACAGCACCACTACAAATTGGTTTTGCTGCATGTGAACTCCCTGAAGAATGGTCAACTACATATACTCCTTTGTCTGATAAATATCCTCAGCTTGCTGTGTCTCAAGAGCCTCAAAAGTTACAAATTGTTTCTCATCCCGATGGTACTTCTGGTCTCAAGTTGTGTAAACCCTCTTTGTCTCGCTCTAGCTCGACTTCTTCAATTTTGAGGGGTAGAGTCCAGCAATCAAATCCTCAGCCATCACAACTTTCATCCACATCTCAGCTTTCTATTCCCAGAACTTTGCCAAGAATAAATCCACAAGTTCCAAGAATGTCCAGACAAAGTCATGGACAATCCCATAAAGCTGACAATTGCCAGTTTTGTCTTCCTTCTTCTAGTTTCCAGACTGAAGCCAGATCTCCCCCTAAGAATACATCAGATGTTATGATTCCTGATATAAAGAGCTTTAGTCTTCCCAGAGGTGATCTTGCAATCAGGATTAATGAAAGATATTTAGAACCTGGGAACAGTAGAAGAACATTCAGTAATGGCACAAAAAGAGCTGATATACAATGGATAGCACAGAGAAACCTTTCAGATCCAGAACAATCTGAAACAGAAAAATTGCATAATTATACAAATTATCAGATTGCATGTTTATTACAGAATATTGATGATATGGCAAGGGATGTGCTTGAAGTAAAAGAACATATCAAAAAGATGCATACTGGCTATCAAGAGATGCTGACAAATCAGACAGAATTCACAATGCAACTTAATGATATCAATTCTAATATTGGTATTATTGGGAAATCTCTAAATAGACTTAGGGATGCTATGCCTGAGCCTTCATCTCCTCCTCATTATCGGGAGGTGGATCTTCAAGCCTCTAAATTTACTTTGGAACCCTAATCTTCTTCCTCTCCTCCAACGATTCTCTTTAAGGGGGTAGAAGATATGCAGAAAGATAAGATTGAGAAAATAAAGTTTGGGGTTAATCTAGCTAAAGAAAAGTTAGATCTGATGAAAGAAAGATTGTCCAAACTTCCCACAGTTGAAAGTCTGAGATTGCCTAAACAGTATGTTAGTTTTCAAAGTCTGATAACCAAGAAATCTCAGCCTCAGTCTCAAGATTCAAATCAGCCATCCATCTTAGCTATGGCTAGCCCCGTAATTGGCAGAACCCCTGGCGAAGCCACTCAAGGTGAGTCAAGTTCTGTTAAAAGAGAAAGAACAGAAGCCCATAATTTTCCGAATAAAGGAAATAAAAGCCAAGAACAGGCTTCTCCTCACTCAGCTGCTACTAGGAGTCCTTTTGGGAGGTATTCTGAGAACTTGCAAAATACCCAAGCCAAGATAGATTCGGCCGCTAAAGGTGTTGGAAATACTCTGCTACTAAATATTGATTGTATGAGTTCTGAACAAGTAGTAGATGTGTTGACTACTGTGCATGCTTGGGCTTTACAGAGAAAAGCAGAAACTAAAGCAAGTTGGTCAGATATTGTTACCCAGATTGTTTGGTCATTCACTGGTATTGTGAAATTATGGTGGGATAAGTTGTCAGATGCAGAACAGTTAGAAATAGTTGAAAATACTTCAGATCCTCTAGATTCTTTGTTTAATGCACTCAAGCATGAGTTTGTTGGAAAGATTATTGAGGATTCACAACATTATGCTCAGCTATTTTTCTCTCAGAAATTATGTGATATTGATTATATTGATGCATATTATTGTGTAATGCAAAAACTTCTTTATCATGCATCAGATTCACATAATCCAGCTTATCTCAGATATTACATTGCCTCAATGCCTGGTAGGATACCAGACTTGATCAATCAGCACATAGAAGAACAAAAAATTAAATTAGAAACTTCATCTTTTGCTGCTGTACATCAAATGATAGTCACTATTTTACAAAAAGAATGTGCTGCTGCTAAAGCCAAAAAGAATTTTCAGAAACAAATGCACTTTAGCACAAAGGTTTGCAATAATTTTCCAGAGACATATAATTTTGGGTGTAAGAAATCAATGAGAAAGAAAGCCTGGAAATCTAAGGATAAATCTTGTGAATGCTCTAGTAATAAGTATTCAGCAAAGAAGAAAATATTTTTTCCTCTTAAGAAAAAGTTTCAGAAAAGGAGATTTGTGTTCAGGAAAAGATCTAAGCCTTCTAAGAAAGTTACATGTTTCATTTGTGGAAAAGAAGGACACTATGCTAATACTTGCAAAGAAAAGAAGGATAAGAAACAGGTAAAAATCATGGAAATCTTTTCACAAGATTATGATCCAAGAGAATGGGATCTAATATCTCACTCTGATGGCGAGTATTTTGAGATATTAAGTTCTTCTAGTTCAGACAGCAATGGTTCTGATAATGATGATTTGCCAGATATCAGACAGTTAGATCTTTATAACTCATCTGATTCTGATGAAACTTTTATTGCTGACATTAAAATGTTTTCAAGTAGAAGAACAGATGCTGTGGTGGAAAGGATTTCATCTCTTAAAAATGAAATATCAAAACTTGATCCCATGCAATTTACAGCAAAAAGAAGATTGAAAGAAGAACTGGAAATACTTGAAAAACAGGTACCAAAGCATTTTAGTCCATTTCATCAAGATGATGAAATTTGTGCAGAAGAATTTGATTCCCTGTTCGGATCTTCCTCAACTGTTCCAGTTGTTTCAGGTCAGGATAAAATCAGTTCTTTGAAAATGAAAATTGCTAATTTAGAGTCATTTATTCATCAGACCAGATCAGAAATGTATAGTCTATCTGCAAAACTTCAGTCATTGATTTCTGATTATGATGAAAGTAATTCTCAATTAGTTACTTTGTTAATTCAAGATGATTCTAGCAATACCAAAAAGTGTCCTGCTGAAGAAATCAAGATTTTGGGAGTAGGAGATAGGGTGGTAATTCCTGTGACTATAAAAGTTGAACATATTAAAGAATACTCCCTTGATGCTCAAATTGATTCAGGTGCCATGAGCAGTGTCTGTAAATATGGTGCTATACCTGCTTATTTTTGGCAGCCTACAAAATTGCAGTTTAGAGCTATAACAAAAGATTTGATGGAAATAAATCATATAGCTCCAGATTTTCCATTGTATATAGGGGATGTTTGTGTCAAGGTGACATTGTACAGTTTTAATTCAGGTTGAGATATTTTGCTTGGTCAGGACTTTTTGAATAGTCTGCTTCCTGTTACTTTTGGTGAAGGAAATGTTAGTTTTACTACTAAGAAAGGTATAGTCACTGTACCTTCTTATAGTCAGTATAAGATTAAAGTTCAGCCACAAGAAGAAGATTTGATCAAAGATTGTGTACAGGATTTGACAAAGATTAACAAGATTGTTAAGAATGCATAATTGCAGGGTCCTAATGTCCTTGAGAAGATTTCTGATAAACTAAGGCAAGATTGTACAACAAGTCACCCAGATGCATTCTGGACCAGAGAAAAGTACTTTGTTTCTTTGCCTTATAAAGAGAACTATGTTCCCAGACCTCAGAAGTCAAGTGCTAATCATATGAGTCCTACAGAACAAGAGCTCTGTAAGCAAGAGATTGCTCAATTGTTGGAACAAAAGTTGATTGAACCTTGCAAAAGCCCGTGGGCATGCCCAGCCTTCTATGTCAATAAACACAGTGAACAAAAGCATGGCAAAAAGAGGTTGGTAATTAATTATAAAGCACTCAATGATGCTTTACTACCCATCAGGTATCCTCTTCCTCATAAAGAATTGTTATTAGCAAAAATTGCCAATGCCAATGTTTTTAGCAAGTTTGATCTTAAAAGTGGGTTTTGGCAAATTGGTATTATTCCTGATGATCGTTATAAAACAGCTTTTACAGTCCCACATGGTCAGTACCAATGGACTGTTATGCCCTTTGGTCTGAAAAATGCCCCTTCTGAATTTCAGAAGAGGATGGAAGATATTTTTGCAGGGGAGGAGTTTATCATTATTTATATTGATGATCTACTTGTTTTCAGTAAGGATTTGCAGAGTCATAAGAAGCACTTGGAAAGGTTTTATGAGTTAGTCTTTAAACATGGTCTGGTACTCTCTGATTCAAATGAGAAATTTTAAATTGGAAAAGTAAGGATTGATTATTTGGGTCTTCATATTGAAAAAGCTTGCTTAGAGTTACAGCCTCATGTTTTGACTCATTTGTTAAAGTTTCCAGATTTTATTTCAGATGTCAGAACATTGCAGAGATTTCTTGGCTGTTTGAACTATATAAGGCAGTTTTATCCAAAACAGTCAGATGATACAAAGATATTGCAGAAAAGGCTAAAAAAGAAGGGTTCTCCTTGGACAAGAGAAATGACTCAAGCAGTCAAAAATATTAAGGAGAAATTGAAAGATTTGCCAAGTTTAAAACTCCTTGATACAAAGTTGCCCTTTATATTAGAAACTGATGCCTCTGATCACACTTGGGCAGCAGTCTTGGTTCAGAAATATGGTAGAAAAGAGTTGGCTTGTGCCTATGCTTCAGGTACTTTTGATGATACAGAAAGGAAATATCCTTCCTCACATACGGAGATCTTAGCTGTAAAAAGAGGGATAAAAAGATTTCATCTATTCCTCAAAAGTGTTAAGTTCACAGTCAGAACAGATCTTAAACATATGGCACAGATGCTTGCAAATGAAAGATTGTTAGAACAAGGGAGTACAAGAATTCTCAGATGGGCTTTATGGTTGGATGGTTTTGATTTCAATATTGTTTATAAATCAGGTGCTGAGAATTATTTGGCAGATATGCTTACAAGAGAAGGGGCCCAAGAGTTTCAGCAGATCAGAGAAATAAAAATGTTCAGACCTTTAAGGTTTGAAGTTGGTTCTTCAAGTCAGTCTGTCAGTCAGTCAAGTCAGTCTAATAAAAGGCGTCGAGTCAGTTCTGTCATAATATGTAGTGAATGTGAATACCATTATTGTTGGGAGTGTCTAGTTAAAGAAATTAAGAAACTGCCTATGATACTTCAAGAAAATATCCTTCAAAGATGGTTTGAGTCAGAAGAAGCTCAATGGCAGTATTGTATAGAATTACCTTATAGGGTTAGATCTTGGAGGGCATATTATGGTTCATCCAGGACACACTTTGGGTCGTCTGGTAATAGAGTCTTTTTTGTTTATGTCCAAAAAACAGATTGGACCTGGCATGATTATTTTACTTTACATCAGAAAGCTAGGATCTATCAGTCTGTTAGGTATATTTGTAATGCTATTGATATAGACAATTCTGTAAATTGGTGGAGTCCTTGGTTCAAAATTTTCTTAGTTAAGTATATGCCTAGAGTCAACTGGATGTTAGATCATGACATTAAGTGCACATTGAGTACTATCATTTGGGAAACCCATATAGCAGCCCAAAATGATTATATGATAGAATTTAGTTTCGTCCATCTAGATTCCATGGTCATTGCCAATGAAGAACAAGGGAATTTTGATCTGTTTGTCAGTTTTCAGGGACAAATTTCAGTGGATGAAGAAGTTCGACCTCCAGATCTCTTCTCATTCCCTTTCTACTGTTGCTTCAGAGTTAATGAGCCACCTTGGTTATATGTTCCACATGAAGCAATTGCTCCAAGCCGAGAAGATTTAGAAGCCTACTATGGAAGTAGTAGGATACCCATACAAAGAAGATCTCCTTCTCCAGAGAATTCCAGAGATCATGTTCATGATTATGAAGATTATGCAAATGATGATTAGTCATGCTAAGGATCACTCAAAGAAATCCTTGCATATCTTGTACAGTTCATCTTTTGGTTTTCCGTGGGATTTGCCATGTGAAAAATCTCCACTGTGTATAACTTTTTATAAAGAGCCGATGTCCTAGATTCCGGCCATTTTGTCAAGACTTGTAATTATCTTGTAAGGTCAGATTCGGTCCCCATATGGCCTAGCCTTTAAGGGACGAGATAACAAGTGGTTGTCCCCACTTGCCCGAATCTTTGCTACTGTAGATCTACTTTAGTCATATCATATCCTTAGATTCCTCTCGTGTCATTCATCTTGCATGATGGTTTGGCCGAAAGTTGATGTAATAGTGTATAAGTTTCCGGTAAAAGTAGGAACCGGATGACCGGCTATGGGATTATAAATACCAGAACTCCCAAGTCATTTGAGAGGGGAAGTGAGTTCGGAGTTTGAGGGTGTCTTGAGTCTGAGTCTGAGCCTTGTCTCCCTGCTCTGCATCTGCGCGAAACCTCGCGATCTGCTTGCATCACGGTGACTAAGTCTCATAGTTTGAGTCTGTGTTGTAAACTCTAATGCAGAGTCTGTAACTGGCCAGAAAGCCTCCAGTGAGCACGCTCATATTATGAGTTGCTGTATCTGGTAAATGCCATTGCAGTCAATCTCTGAAAAGAGTTGCGTGAATCTGATTTGTGTTGTAATCTGTATATGGTATAGAATGAAATATAAGTGAGCAGCTACCCCTAAAAATTGAAGAAGTCGAGTTAGAGCGAGACAAAGAGGGTTTACACAACTTGAGACCAGAAGTACCATCGGGATGAGAAACAATTTGTAACTTTTGAGGCTCTTGAGACATGGCAAGCTGAGGATATTTATCAGACAAAGGAGTATATGTAGTTGACCATTCTTCAGGGAGTTCACATGCAGCAAAACCAATTTGTAGTGGTGCTGTATTGCCAGGGCCAACAATAACACCTTCCTTTAAAGCTCGTTGTTTGAGATTTGGATTTAGAGGAGGCATGGTAGTGGATACAAAACGGAGATAAATGGTAGCATGTAACTGTGCAATTTGAGACTGGGGTGCAACATCAAATCCATAAAACTGAATATAAGCATTAAGGAACTCATTTATGTATGGATCTGTGAGAGAGACTTGATAACGAGGAATAACTGATGACCAAACAGGGCCATTATTCAGGGGACTCTGAAAACCGCCTAACAATGCATCAGTGAAATTATTCATGCGGGTGTCTAATACACAAGTGAGGCATGAAGTATTTAACCCAGGTCTGACAAGAGGATTTATACCAAACTGAATCATACCAATATGAATATACTGATATCCTTGCTCTAAACCCCATTCAACATCTTCAGATTTAATCAATGGAATCTGATAGACACTCTGACCAGTAGATATGGGAATGTTTACAGAAGTAAAATGGAACAATTGAACAGCACGAAACTGGAAAACAGGAATCTTATATAACTTATCTACTTCTATTTCTGGCAATGTCCAATTTGGTTCTGGTTCATATTCTTGAATCAATACTTTTTCATCATATAAAACATCATCTTTCTTTGATCTATTCAGATATTTATTCAAGAAAGACCATCTATTCTTATGTGCAAGCTTTCTATCCTCGGGTTTCTGAAGAATAAACTCATTCATACGACCAGCCATTATGCAAAAATGTAAGAGTAAGCACCTGAACAGAGGAGTACCAAAGTCTTTGTGCACCAGGAGAGGAAACAAGGCAGTCCGTCGCCACAAAGCTCTCGACCAGCGCCTTACCACCAACTTACACTCGTGGACAGATTCTTAGACAATTACACTCACAATGGGAGAACCAGAAAGAAAACTTGTAATATGCTTAAATATTCATGAACCAGAATAATGGACAAAGAACCAGTTGGCTCTGATACCAATTTTAGAAAAATGCTGCTCACTTATATTTCATTCTATACCATATACAGATTACAACACAAATCAGATTCACGCAACTCTTTTCAGAGATTGAGACAGGTTTCCAATGAGACCATAACTACTGGCAAGTATGCCATTTGGCCTTGTGTCATGGGCTATGGTATTATGGGGAGACTGGCCCTCAGGGTTGGCCCCCCTCCAAGCCCCAAATATGAAACCTTATCACCATAAATCAAACCGACGCACTTGTATTGTTAAGAACCAATGCATAGTTGAATGGTAAGACTCAGGTGCTGCAGGCGAGAGGTCTCATGATCGAACCTGTTTGGTTCCAAAAATTTTAATAGACCATTCTAGGGCCATGTGGCAACCTCCGGGCCTACTACCTGGCAGCTCCTAATTGGCCGAATTAAAACACGTGCTATTTCTCAACAAACCACAACGTGCCACTTGGAAAAATTCGACTAGTCCAAAAAGAATATTTTGGGGAATATTTCAAGGAATATTCCCTGAAATATTCTCTTTTTAATTTTAACAAATCCAAGTCAAACTTGGTCAAAGTCCAAAAATTGAAGTTTACTAGACTTTTCAAACTACAATAACTTATTCATACGGTGTCGATTTTTCGAACCGTTCGCTGCGCCAGAATCAGGAAGACTAGATCTATCCGGTAGCTTAGGTTTGGCACACTTCCGAACACTTTGAATTTTGAGCTATCACTTAGGTCCATGATCCAGTTATAGTCAAGGAATCATGTCAAAGGCTTTTCTGAAATCAAGAAAAGAAACAAAAGGCTTCTTCCTTTTTCTCCCAAAATTTTTCAATGATGTGCCTTAAATTTATACCATGATCAAATATGGAATGTTTAGGTCTAAAACCCACTTTCCCATTAGCGTGTTTATCTCTTTCTTCTACCCACATACTAATTTTATTTTCTAGCATGCTTCCAAATAACTTTGAAAACAAGGGGTTTATCATTATGGTCCTATAATTGGAAGGAGTATTGATGTCACCACTCTTGAAAAGAGGTATTTCCAAACTAGTTGTCCAGTCTGTGGGGAACCCCTGTTGTATGATGTTTTTGAAAAAAATTGTAATGTGAGGTGAAAGAATTTTTAAGCCACACTTTAAATACTCTGCTTGGCATTCAATGAATTTTTTTTATTTTTTATTTTTTCCAACAACCAACTTCTTTATGCCCATCTCTACTTCTTGCACCGTGAAGAGTTCAATATCAATGGTGACCAAAGGAGGAGGGTCAGGCTTGGAATTTTGCTCATAAAGTTGTCTTGCATAGTCAAACAATTTAGAAGTTGTAAGATTATTTTCAATTTACATCTTTCTCGGTTGGAGCTCCTTCCAAAATAATTTGGGGTTATTTTTCCCAAGGAAGATTAGTTCTTACCTCCTTGAAACCATGAAATCAACATTTTTATTTCTTAATATTTGCTTGTAAACTTTAAGTTTTATGTTATCCTCATTTGATTCTTTCCACATTCTCCTTGCCTTCTTTCATTCCTCATCCAACCAAGAATTAACCAGAAAGCAATTTGTTTTAGACTTCTTAATTTTTTCTCTTTTGCACTCTGCAAGTGTGCTTTGAATTAAATATGTTAATTCGTAACTAACAAGGCCATAAATCAGAATTTTCTCCTTCTCAAAGAGCCTCTCTAACGTTATTTTGAAGGTATTACAATTTTTTGGAGACAAAATATTTTTTTCCCTTTGGAATATTTTGTTGAACACACTAAAATTTTTACCCTACCTGCTTCTTTTCAGTGCAAGATAAACTTAAATAAAATGCGTTGTGATCCAATTTTGAATCCCAAAGTTGTTCTCTAATCAAAACTTCCTTCATTTTCTCACATAAATCATGTGATAAAATTACATAATCTACAACACTTGCTCCATTGTAAGTAGTGCAAATGAATTTACCAGACTTTGCCCATCTAGTCAAACCATTACAAATGACTAAATCGAAAGCCCCACATAGAGTAAGCAATTGTTCACCAAAGAGATTGCAGCCTTTTTCCTTTGAAATTCTTTCCCACTAATGATTACTTAAGTCAGATAGGGTCGCAATCTTCTTTACAACAAATAATGCTAGCTTGCTCACGTACAATCTTAGCATTGAAATCACCCACTATAAGGACTTCACCTAGGTAAGAATGTGTTGCAATATCCACTTTTAATGTCGCAAAGGGATATTTTTGGTCAAGCCCTCTACTTTGTAAGTTTTTGAAACTTGCAGTGCAAAATAGCATGTTGCAATTCTAATGTGATTTCCATTTTCTAATATTTTAAACCAAATGAATTGTTTATTTGAGTCTTCTTTTTCTAATTGAATAAAACGACCTTATTTTTCCCTCACTAATACCATGATACCCTTGTGTCCTTTGTCATTCCCTGATGCCTTATTCCACATTTCCATATTCCAGTATCCTTCAAACAAAGGTGTTTTGCACCCTTCATGCTCATGTGTTTATATGAGGCAAATTATGTCTCTATCTTCCACAATAGGCCCTAACGCAGGTCCTTATCTCCAAAGGTAGCCTCTACAATTCCAATAAACTAACCTTAAAGAAACATGGGTATGACTTGATTGCTATTTTTTTTTACATACAAGACTCACAATTGAGTCTTTGCCCCTGCTTTCCCATACTAACCTTTCTCCTTGGTTTCCTGTTAAAGATTTTTTTGCCTCTTCTTTGTTACCATCGTGATACTCTGTTTTATAATGAGGTCCTAAACACACTATCACAACTTTATCTTTATAAATCAATGCTCTCTTTCCCTCATCCCTTGTTGCCCTAACCTTTGACATTTCCTCCTCCTTTCCTCTTGTTGTCTTATAGTTAAATATTCTTCTAGAAAAAAGTGAGAACCCCTCAAGAGTTGCTTCTTTCTTAGAATGATATATTTACCACACAAGTTAGGCATGATGAATTTTATCAACCTAGCTCTCTCACCATTAATATCACCCACCCTCCATGCATGGCATATTTGTATTTTACAAAGCAGCTTGTCTTTTAAGAAGCCCCTTGCAAGGTCAAGAGTACATTCATTTTTCCCATAGTCCTTCACCCCTTTAATAATTATGTTTGTTGCTTTATCTTGCATTTCCTTGCTTTCTCTATCTTGCATGGTTCCAACCCAAATGTTTTCTTCTCCTTCCCTATTAGTATAATTTCTAATAACTTGAACCCAAGCTTTGGAAACTTTTGTGGAACCTCCTTTCCTTTCTTCTCTTGCTTTCTCTTCATGGTTTTCTATTTGGGCAACCACTTTCCCTTTATCCCGGGATGGTTTCAAATTCACCACCTTTGTACTTTCCACTACATATTTCTTCGTGTTTTTCACATCCGTATTCATGCATTGCCATTCTATATTTCATATCAAGAGAGCTTCCTGTAGCAATGTCACTTTCTCCTTCAAAAATTTATTGCTTTCTTGTAAAGCCTTATTTTCAATTGTTATTACATGAATTTTATGATCTCTTTCTTTCTCTTTAGTTTCTAAAACCTTCAAACTCTTCTTTTCACTTAACAATTCTTTCACATAAAGATCAGATGACAAGGTGAGAGGTGTGGATGTGGGACTATAGAAGGCAAAATCATCAACAAATTTTCCTCTGGGCCTATTGTTGCAACATGCTTGCAAAGGGGACTTGTTTGAATATTGTTTATTGCGAAGTGTCTAAGTACTTTCCCTTTGAGATTGCTTTTTCCTTTTTTTCTCCCATTTTAGACTGACTAGTCTTCGCTTTAAAATGCCCTAATATTGTTGGGTATTGACCCAAACCCACTTCCCTGCTTTGGCTGATGAGGCAATTTTCACTTCTCCTAGATCATTTGTTTCCATGGGTCCTATAATTTCTTGTCTCGTTTTCATGTTGGAATGCATTTTTTACGCATTTTCCTTTCATCAAATGCCTCCCTTCAAATATAATCTTCTAAAGCCTCTGTGTGGAATGCAGCCAAATTCAAAAAAAATATTTAGCGTGAGCGCCTACAAAGCGTAGAGCACAAAACTTGGAGAAGACTTCGTTGAATGTAAGTCCAAAAAAGGGCGACGTCTGACTTAATTCAATACAATTAGTGAAACTAACAACTACATAAAACAACCTACAATGTTTTCAACAATATTAGGGATTTACAAACTTGTAACCCTTGTCGCCATCTACTGCCATAGTCCCCATTGATGTGAAAATGGGTTGGATAACTTGTTATGATTTTCAAGAACCTCCCACTCAGTTAAACAAATAAAAGATCTAGCTTATACTTGACTTTTGCGAAATTTTATACTTGAAACAAGTATATGATTTTTAAATGTTTAAGTGCTTTAAGTCCATTTGATTTTGCTGAAATTAAACATGTGCGAAAACCATATAATTCAAAAAATAAACATCAACACGTAACAACAAATTTAATCTAGGAGTTCACCCAAATATCGTGGGCTACGTCTCCTTGAGCTCTTGTCATCTTGACTTGGCACTTTGGGATTATGGAAAATTTCTTTTACAAGTTACAAAATCAACACTAAATGTTAACTAAACTAAACCAATGGGTTTAGAATACCATTATCTCGCTGTCATGGCTTTCATCATTCTGAAAACAGATCTAGGTTCCCTTAGACTTGATTCCTTCTATCAGTGCTCTTGAGCTACCCTGAACTTCTCTATGGCACTAACTCCTTCAGAATTATTTTTTTGTCCCTGAAACCTCACCTAATATCTCTAGCACATATCAAACCTCCAAAATGGACTGATCATTTCCTCAAAATGAGCACTACATCCCCAATCTAGGCCTCCCTCCACGGTTGGCTCTAGGCTGCCCAAAAATTCCCTATGGCTCTTTGACCTTCAGAAGTCTTCAAATGACTTTGAAAATCCCTTCAATGGATTCATAATGTTAAAAATATTCAGAATAAACTATTGTTTTTTTTAAATTGGCCAACAACTGCTCTTATTTCACCTCCAACACCTGGTGGCACCCCCTGGCTCTAAGGTCAAAGAAAATTTCTTTGTGGCTTCTCAAGCTCTAGAATTTCTCAAAAGCTTCTTCAAACTCCTCCATTAGATTCATAATTCTCATTATAGTTATAAATGACTATTGGTTTGCTTAATAAGGCCTCTAGCTACCCTGTTTAGGCCTCAAACTACTATTGGCACTTGTTGGCCCTAGTGGCCCCTGGAACTTCACTGAAGCATATCAGCTTTCAAAATTCCTCTACAGGATCTAAAAACCACACCATTAGTTCCATAATATTTGAAACATCCAAAATTGACTATTGGATTACTGAATAAGGCCTCTAGCTGCACTGACTAAGCCTCAAACTGTTGCTGGCCCATGGTGGCCCTAGTGGCCCCTAGAACTTATATGAAGCAAAAAACTGCTCAAAAGTTCTCTGATGGCTCTAAAAACCTCACCAATGAATCTTGAATGTCTGAGATAGTCGAAATTGGCTATTGGCACACCAAAATTGGTCGAATCTAGCTCAAGATAGAGCCTAAACTCATTTTGCCCAATGACCCCTAAAAATCCTCCACCAAACTTGGAGGAACTGGACTTAACTCTAGTTAAAAGTGTGATTATGCCAAAAATTGCACGCCCACCATATATTATGCCAGGTCTTAACCATAGCATTAAATTTCTAATGCTTAGTGTGGGCACATGACCGAACTCTGCGGTTAGTTTAAACTTGGAGTAGAACTTAACCGAAACTATTGGCGGGATGGGATATAACCGTTATCATGTGACATGTGAAACTATCGTTGGTTGGAAATTAGGGCTAAGCCCTTTTGGGCTATGGTCACGACGCTTGAGTGCATGGGAGGGGGTGGCCCTCGGTGTTGGCCCCTCGAGACCCACAAATCGAAAATCGTTAAACATTAAATAACAATTCAAACGCTACACAGTTAAGATCCATTATATAGCCCGACGGTAAGATGTGGGCACTGCAGGCGAGAGGTCAGGCGGTCGACTCTCAGGGAGTCCACAAAATTTTGCACCAATGTGCATGGGCCACATGGCGGCCTCCCATTGGCACAAACTAAAACACGTGTTGTTAGTCTGGAACAAACCACAACGTGCCACTTGGCATGATTTGATTGGTCCGAATGGAATATTTTGAGGAATATTCCCTGGAATATTATCTTTTAAATTTCCCAAATTCCAGTCAAACTTGGTCAAAGTCCAAAAATTGCAGTTTATTGGACTTTTCAAACTGTGATAACTTCTTCATACAGTGTCAGTTTTTCAAACCGTTTACGCCGTCGGAATTAAGAAGACGAGATATATCCAGTCACTTAGGTTCGACACACTTTCGAACACTTTGAATTTTGAGCTATCACTTAGGTCCTTGATCCAAATTTGATCGCCCATGGTGGAATTTTTACTCGCAGTTAAAACCATGGTGAAATCTTCATTTAACGAGACGATCTGTGCAGGCCACCAAACCTTATCTACATCTTAGATCATTAACAATGAAATGTGGAGAAATCCATCGCAGATGATCATTAGGGTTTTTGTGGTTACAGAGATCGACGTGATTTGTGATAGTGTGAAACAATGATTTGAAGAAAATTCCATCCTACTATTTACAGTAGGTGGTTTTGGAGGTTGTTTTTCTTTCAATTATTTCTTTAATCAAATTAATGTTGTTTTTTTTTCCAAAACTTTTTTTAATTAATGAATGTTGAATGTTGAATGATTTATTATACCCGCAAATAGAGTATATTGTAATTAGTTTGGGCCAAAATGCCTTGGCTCTTAATTGATTTGCAAATTTTTAAATTTTGTAAAATTAAATATTAAATTTATTTATTTTTTTATGTGAAAATTAACCTTCTTAATTTTTAAATTTTTGATTGGTGGATGTTCAATTTTATGTGGTTTAAAATAAATTTGTCAAAATTTAAAAAAAAAAATGTCTAAAACATTATAAATATAAAAAACCTCTAATTGCACAAGTATCCTCATAAATTGGAAATATTTGAGACTCACCCTACAATTAATTATGTAAAATATTTTTTCCATCATTAATTTTTTATTTTCATTCATCATCATACTTATTTTTAACAATAAAATAGTTGATTTTTTTTTGGCTTGTTCATTAGTCATAAGTCCTTTTGCTTGCTTTTTTATTTCATTCTCATTTTAAATTTTATAATTTTAAAAGAATTCTTAGTAACATTTATTTTCGCCATATGTTTACTAGTTGCAAGGGAATTTCAAAATATGTTAAAACTTTCACATAGTAAAATGTTAATAATAATAAATTTTCTATATTTCTATAATTTTAATAAAATTCATTCTCTGCTCTACTGATTTGTGGTTAATGGAATTTTAAAAAGTGTTTTAAATACTAATTTCTTACACGCGCGTGTGTGTAGAACTATGCAAATATTTAGATAGACAAACCATTCTACTTTCATGGAGCAACTAATATTGATAAATTATGCTATCAATAACTTTAGTTGTAAAAATTGCTTTGTACTTTTTCCATAAGAGACATGTACTAAGCAACAATATTGTATATTAGACGTGTTTATGAGTAAGCTATTGTTATTAAAGTATTTAAATTATTCCTTTAATAAAATGAATATTGAATGGAAAAATGATTTATTAAGAAAACAATATTGCCATTAAAAATTTACGTTATTAGAGTGTTTCAAAACTAATTAGTATTGTAGGGAAAAATTGTTATCCTCATAGGTAACTCCCAATTTCAACCCCTTCTCATGAGATTTGAACTAGTAATTTAATAGACACTAAACGCTACACAAACCATCTAGTGTATATCTCATAGATTTTTGAAAATTATATATATTCTATAGATGATTGTATAGTGAAATAATGTTTATTATGTTGGTTTTATTGAGCAAACTTGTTAGAATAATAATTTGCAATAAATAAAAACAAAGTTTTATAATTGTGATATACAATTCACTTACAATTATGTGAATATAAATTTATAGTCTTAATTATTTTATAGTTTGTGAATTTTTGAATGCAATACCGAAATACTTTTTTAACCCTAATGAAAAAATATATATATTAACTAATTTTACAATGAAAATGGGGTGATACATCAAAATTGGGCATTTATAAATGATTTGTTTTCCCACATGTATGTTCTAGTTATGCCCATTGGATCCAAAAGTTTTGCATCCATGATATATAGTCTTATAAATAAATAGGTGTAGCTACACCAAAAGAAAAACTAAATTATAAATAGTTTACAATGCATAAAGACAACCTTCGAGATTGACTACACCTTTAAACCCGGCTCCCCTAGACTATGGGGAGAATGGAAAATTCAAGTCGGGAAAAACTTGATTGGCTTGGCTGACAGTGTTGCTAAATGAAGAAGGGTTCATACGATTCTTGTTCAATGAATTTTGCAATGCTTCAATTTGTTGTCCCAAATGTGTGATCTTGTCCTCTGTCCTTTGTATGGTAGCTCATTTGTTGATCAATATCTCCATATTGGAAGTAAAACTAATAACAAGTTGATTGTATCTCATTTGTCAGGAGAGAATTTCATTTTGCATTTGATTAATTCTCTACAAAACCTTATTTTCTTATATCTAGATTGGCATAACATGGAAAAATCCTTCCAATTACGCCAACTTTCAAGGGTGTCAAGGTGATTTTGAACCATTATAGAAAGGGTCCACACTTTACCTAGGTGAGGTTGAAGCATCCAGGGCATAACTATTGCCTCCTTCACATGATTTATATAGACTAAAGTAATCCCCTCCAACTTCATGGTGGTGACATCAAAGAAGGATCAAACCAAAAATGTTCTAAAAAGGCTCCAACAAAGGGCTTAACACTAATTTCACTAAAAAGGACTCCAAAAAAATTCCCTAAAGATTACACTGAGAGGGAGGCGAATCAATGTAATGGAAAATTTAGCATTTCAAAACAATTTCATCAATAATTGGATATATAGCAATGCATAAATAAATAACATCCATCATATCAGATAATAAAACTATGCATCAAGTAATAGTCATCGCATCAACACATGAGAACATCAACTTTTACGTGAAAACCCTTGCGAGCGAAAACCAGAAATTCTTTTTGTCTTCTTCAATTTGATTACATGGATTTGAAAGCACCAACCAACTGGAGACATCCACCCCAAAAGTAAATTTGTAGGCACCAACCCCCAAAATGTGCAAGCACTGACTTGCAATAGGTTACATCTTAATCGAGGCACCAACCTCGACAATGCATAAGCACCAAATTGCAGTAAGATTCAAATTTATTGGGACTCCAACCTTGGTGGATGCACCCACCCCTTCTTCACCCTATTTTGGAGCACTTTTCACAATATTCAAGAATAGATCCACAAGCAACACAAACAATAAAAGTCTTCAAAAACTATTTGATGCAGGGGCATTAGACCACATGTTGTGGCTAGGAGGGTTCGAAATCCTTGAATTGTAACAGCTAGGTGTCAATACCTCAGTTAACTGTTTTTATTTAGATTAGTTAGGATTGGTAGAAGTCGAATAGTTGGATTTGATCCATCTGTCAGTTCAGTTATTTGAATAAGTTGTAATTAGACCTTTGATTTCTAGAACGGTCCTCTCAGAGGAACCGAAGAGTCATATGTTGATGTATATAAATTGATGTATTGAAAGAAAAGAGAGGAGAGATTTTCTGAAATAGAATCTGTGTGTTCACAATTGCTTCTAGTTAAATAATTATTGTACGCATTGGCCTTAGAGTTGTTTCGAATCCTTGATTGTGAAGAGATTGTTTAATTGTGAGGTGATTGAACTCTGTGCACATATAATTACTGGGTTGAACTATTGTATATATTCTACATATCTCTGTCTATCATTTCCCTCAATTTGTTCGAACATACTCTGTTGAATACATCCCCACTCATAAAAGAAGTCTGCGAAAACCCGTGGTCATTTAACTCTGTTTGATGATAATAGAATCCCGCTTCATAACGAGATAATTTCGTTTTACTCTCGGGACCCTGACCTGAGTTAAGGACCCAAGAGGATCGCGCAACCCCGGATGAACCTTGGTTAATCACTTTACAAAAACCACGAGTGGATTTACAAACCCGGGTTGCCCATATCGCACCGCTTTTGCAGAGTAGGCGGTATTTTCTGAATGCGAGCGATTCCATTCAGTGCTCGACACGTGGTGAGGTGGACCCCCGGAAAACCACCGTTCAAAGCGCGCCATCGCATGTTATCGTTCGACCAGGGGAACCAAGCGATATTTTCAAGAGCCGTTGATTTGGGAAGGGGCCATCGAACGGTGGTTGTTTGATAAAGACACGCGGAAGATAACCAGCACGGTGCATGCATTTGATTGGTCTATTGTTCGTAGAGGTGGGGCCCGGAGCCAAAGGTTTGTTAAACAGTCGTTTATTTAAAAAAAGCGTCGATATTTAAATAAAGTGCGGAGGGTGTAAAACCTTAGTTATAAGATTGGTGGCGAAATATAAAGTCAAGAGATATTTTAATTATCAAAGTTGTTGATTATGTTTATTTATCAAATTCCTCGAATTTGATAAATAAAACGCAAAGAAAGGAAAGTAGATCACGTGGGGTAAACCAAAGGGAAATGCTGATAGAGCCACGACTACGATTGACCATCTCTCCTTAGGGGTCCGAAGTCAGTTTTGCTACGTCACTTGTGGTATCAGAGCCATTGTTTTAAGGTTGTTTTTGCAGAAAGCTGACATGGCAATCCGAGTTGCTAGAGGTGCTGGCAGAAGGAGACCTGTTGCCAACGCAGAGGTGTTGGGGATGTTGCAGAGGGTCAAGGCCAGAATGGATGCCATGGAGCGAAGACAGCCCAGAGATCCGGAAGACATCAGTGAACCTGAAACAGAAGAAGCTGAAGAAAATGTTGAAATTCCTCCTGACATGAGACTCCTTAGAACTGTTATGGGGTCTGCAGTTAAGCCCATAATTGAAGTGTCGAGTTATGCAAGGGGACTGAATCCAGAGGAACTGGTGGATTGGATTAATGAAATGAATATGTGCTTCGATTATGAAGAAATAAGCAAGGATAAAAAGGTCAAGTTTGCAGTGAAAAAGTTGAAAGGAAATGCTGCACTTGGTGGGATGGAGTGCAAGCAGAAAGAAGGAGAGTTGGCAAGCAACCTATCAAAAGCTGGACCAAAATGATGGCTAAATTAAAAGGTAAATTCTTGCCTAGTGATTATCAGTTGACATTGTATAGGCAAATGCAGAACCTGAGACAGAGGTTGCTGACAGTAAAATAATACACAGAGGAATTCTACAGAGTAAGCATAAGGGTTGGGCAGTTCCAAGACACACCAGAGAAGACTACCAGATATGTGAATGGTCTCAAGCTGGAGATCCAAGATGAGATTGGTCTTCTGTCTCCTAAGACAGTGGAAGAGGCCTACCAGATGGCCTTGAAAGCAGAGGAGAAACTCCTGAGGAAACAGTTTGCTAAGAAGAGAGGTACTTTCCGTGGAAAGGGAATTCAGGGTGGTAGAGGAAAGCCTACTACACCCAGGGATGGAGCTAATAGTAGCTCACCTCAGAATTCATCTATAGAGGATGATGCAAAGGGCAGAAGGGGTTCTTATAGAGGAAAAGGAAGAGGAGGTAGAGACATAGGCAGAGGTAGAGAGTTGAGGTGTTATAGATGTCAGCAAGTGGGACATAAGCACTATGAGTGTCCAGAGAATGTGGGTGCTGGTCCAAGAAATGTTGTTGTTGCCCAGGCTGGAGAAGAGGCAGAAATTGAAGAAGAAATTCTTCCAGAGAGGGGAGAGTCCTTGGTGGTAAATAAGGTCCTATTGAAGCAAGCTAAAGAGGTCACTGAGCCTGCACAAAGGAAGACTTTGTTTAGGAGCATATGCAAAGTCCAAGGGAAATGCTGCCAGCTAGTCATTGATAGTGGTAGCACAGACAATCTGGTTTCCACTGAGGTAATAGAAAAGTTGAAGTTGAAGACAAGGGAGCATCCCACTCCCTACAGGGTGTCCTGGCTGCACAAAGGGCATCAGCTGGTTGTAAAAGAACAGTGTGAGATAGAGCTGCAAATGGGAAAATACAAAGATAAGGTCCTGTGTGATGTAATTCCCATGGATGTGTGTCGTATACTGCTGGGTAGACCTTGGCAGTTTGACAGAGCAGCAGTGCATGATGGAAAGAAGAACACTTAAAAGTTCTTCAAGGATGGGGTACATCATACATTGATACCCATGGAAGAAGGAGAGCCATCCAGCAGAGTGATTGATCCAAAGACCTTGTTGCTGAGCGGGAAGGAATATCTGCAGCAGATAGAAGAAGAAGAGGTAAGATTTGCTTTAGTTTGCAAACCTAAAGTAGTTCTTGCTTCTACAAAGATTTCTGATTTACCAGTAGAGATACAAGAGATGTTAGACAATTACTGTGACATTGTTGTGGATGATTTACCTAATGAGCTGCCACCTGTGAGAAAGATCAACCATCAGATAGATTTTATCCCTGGTTCAAATCTGCCAAATAAGGCAGCCTACAGAATGACTCCCAAAGAAAATGAGGAAATCAGGAGACAAGTACAGGAATTGGTGGACAA
Organism: Pinus albicaulis; assembly: GCA_034641835.2. Taxonomy (NCBI): domain Eukaryota; kingdom Viridiplantae; phylum Streptophyta; class Pinopsida; order Pinales; family Pinaceae; genus Pinus; species Pinus albicaulis. The sequence goes on from CM076574.1 coordinate 1,151,355,813, forward strand.
GGGGCTGATTAGAGAAAGTCTGAGTCCATGTGCAGTACCAACAGTATTGAGCCCAAAGAAATATGGAGGCTAGAGGATGTGTACTGATTCCAGAGCAATTAATAAGATCACAATCAGGTACAGATTCCCTTTGCCCATAATTGAGGATTTAATGGACTGTTTGAGTGGTGCTAAATATTTCTCAAAGATAGATTTAAAGAGTGGATACCATCATATTAGAATAAGAGAGGGTGATGAGTGGAAAACTGCCTTTAAAACAAATGAAGGATTATATGAATGGATGGTAATGCCTTTTGGGTTGTCAAATGCACCTAGTACTTTTATGAGACTTATGAATGAAGTATTGAAAGAATTCATTGGTAAATTTGTGATAGTGTATCTGGATGATATATTAGTTTTCAGCAGAACTAAAGAAGAACATTTAAGGCATCTTAATCATGTCTTGAAGAAGCTGCACCAAGAGAAACTGCTGATAAATTTGAAGAAATTCTCATTCATGAAAGAAGAGTTGGTGTATTTTGGTTTTGTTGTTTCTGCAGAAGGATTGAAGATGGACCCAGAAAAGGTTAAGGCAATTGTGGAATGGCCTTCACCCAGGAATGTTTTTGAGGTAAGAAGTTTCCATGGACTTGCCAGTTTTTACAAGAAATTTATAAGAAACTTCAGTAAGATTAATGCACCCATCATTGAGACAATAAAGAAGAGAAAACAACAATTTAATTGGACTACTGAAATAGAAAGAAAATTTAAAGTTTTGAAGCAAAAGATAACAGAGAAGCCTGTTTTGATCTTGCCTGATTTTGCTAAACCATTTCAAGTAAAGTGTGATGCCAGTGGGGAAGCCATTGGAGCTGTGTTGAGTCAGGATGATAGGCCTGTGGCATATTTCAGTGAGAAGTTAAATGACACCAGAAGAAAGTATTCTTCTTATGAGAAGGAATTCTATGCAATTTTTCAGGGACTGAAGAAGTGGAGACATTATTTGATGTCCAGGGAATTTGTAATATATTCTGACAATCATGCTTTGTAGTATATTGTACAGCAGTCCAAGTTGAAACATAAGCATGCTAAATGGGTTGAGTATCTCCAAGGTTTTAATTTTTTTTTGAAACATATAAGTGGCCAAGCCAATAAAGTAGCCGATGCTTTGAGTAGGAGGCACATGCTTGTTCAAGAAACAAATTTTGAAGTTGTAGGATTTGATTTTCTGAAAGAATTGTATAAAACAGATCCATATTTTAAAGAAGCATTTGAGGCATGTAGTAACCCTATTTTAATAGATAGAAGCCAGTGGCTGGATTATTTCCTGCAGGAGGACTTGTTATTCAGAAGAAGCCAACTGTGTGTACCAAAATGTTCCATGAGAGAAAATTTGATCAAAGAGAAGCATAGTGGTGGACTTGCTGGACACTTTGGTACTGATAAAACCTATGAGCAGCTGAGTCATTTCTATTACTGACCCAAGATGAGAGCAGAAGTGGACAAGTTTGTAAAGAATTGCAAAATCTGTCAATATGCCAAAGGAAGGAGCCAGAATGCAGGATTGTACACTCCCTTGCCTATTCCAGACAGGCCTTAGGACATGGTGAGTATGGATTTTGTTCTAGGATTGCCCAAGACTCAGAGAGGGAATGATGCAGTCTTTGTTGTAGTGGACAGATTCTCCAAAATAGCACATTTTATTCCATGCTATAAAACTAGTGATGCCACCCATGTTGCTAACTTGTTTTTCAAATAATTTGTTAGATTGCATGGGTTGCCCAAGAGTATTGTTTCAGACAGAGACACCAGATTTGTGGGTCACTTTTGGAGGACATTGTGGAAGAAACTCGGTACCAAACTGAGTTTTATCTCAGCTTATCATCCTCAGACTGATGGACAAACTGAGGTAGTGAATAGAAGTCTGGGAAAATTTTTGAGAAGTCTTGCAGGAGAGCATCCCAAGCAGTGTGACCATATTTTGCCCCAGGAAAAATATGCATATAATGACTCACCAAACATAATCACAGGGTAGAGTCCATTCCATATTGTTTATGGGATGCACCCCAGAGGAATATCAGAGTTAAGAAATCTGGGAAAGGCAGAGCTAAGGAGCGCAGATGGTGAGTAATTTGCTTCAGAGATCCAGGCCATACATGAGCAAGTGAAACAACAACTACAAGGCAGTAGCATCAAATACAAAAGCAGAGCAGACTTGAGCAGAAAAGAAGTTCATTTTGAAGTAGGAGATTTGGTTTTGGCACACTTGAGAAAGGAGAGATTCCCAAGGAAGTAGTATAACAAACTGAAGTTCAAAAATATTGGGCCATGCAAGATACTTAGAAAGTTTTCTGCAAATGCTTATGAGATTTAATTACATCCTGATGTTGGAATATCTCCCATTTTTAATATTGTAGATTTGTACAAGTATGAATATGATGGTGAAGAAGAAAGATCAGCAGACAAGGAACATATTGAGTGGAAGGAGCAGCTACCTCCAGCACAACCATTGCAACTAGAGAAGATATTGGACAAAAGAGTGTTCAAAAGGACCAGAGGACAAGAGTACTTTCAGTACTTAATCAAATGGAAGGACAAGCTAGAGGAAGATGCCACTTGGATGACTGAAGGAATGTTGCAGAAGATAGGCAGATCAGTGGAAGAGCTCATGGACAGGAGCCCATGAAGAAGATTTCCCTCAGGAGTCTGATGCAGGGGCATTAGACACTGGCCAACAATGTAGGAAGTTTTGTCCACATGTTGTGGCTAGGAGGGTTTGGAAACATTCGAATTATTACAGCTAGGTGTCAATATCACTGGTTTGTTTTTATTTGAATTAGTTAGGATTGGTAGAAGTCGAATAGTTGGATTCGATCCATCTGTCAGTTCAGTTATTTGAATAAGTTGTAATTAGACCTTTGATTTCTAGAACGGTCCTCTCAGAGGAACCGAAGAGTCATATGTTGATGTATTGAAAGAAAAGAGAGGAGAGATTTTCTGAAATAGAATCTGTGTGTTCACAATTGCTTCCAGTTAAATAATTTCTGTACGCATTGGCCTTAGAGTTGTTTCGAATCCTTGATTGTGAAGAGATTGTTTAATTGTGAGGTGATTGAAATATGTGCACATATAATTACTGGGTTGAACTGTTGTATAGATTCTGCATATCTCTGTCTATCATTTCCCTCAATTTGTTCGAACAGACTCTGTTGAATAAATCCCCACTCATAAAATAAGTCTGCGAAAACCCGTGGTCGTTTAACTCTGTTTGATGATAATAGAATCCCGCTTCATAACGAGATAATTTTGTTTTACTCTCGGGACCCTGACCTGAGTTAATGACCCAAGAGGATCGCGCAACCCTGGATGAGCCTTGGTTAATCACTGTACAAAAACCACGAGTGGATTTACAAACCCGAGTTTCCCATATCGCACCGCTTTTGCGGAGTAGGTGATATTTTCTGAACGCGAGCGATTCCATTTAGTGCTCGACGCGTGGCAAGGTGGACCCCCGGAAAACCACCGTTCAAAGCGCACCATCGCACGTTATCGTTCGACCAGGGGAGCCGAGTGATATTGTCGAGAGCCATTGATTTGGGAAGGGGCCATCGGACGGTGGTCGTTTGATAAAGACGTGCGGAAGATAACCGTCACGGTGCGTGCATTTGATTGGTCTATTGTTCGTAGAGGTGGGGCCCGGAGCCAAAGGTTTGTTAAACAGTCGTTTATTTAAAAAAAAAAACGTCGATATTTAAATAAAGTGTGGAGGGTGTAAAACCTTAGTTATAAGATTGGTAGCCGAATATAAAGTCAAGAGATATTTTAATTATCAAAGTTGTTGATTATGTTTATTTATCAAATTCCTTGAATTTGATAAATAAAACACAAAGAAAGGAAAGTAGACCACGTGGGGTAAACCAAAGGGAAATGCTGACAGAGCCATGACTACGATTGACCATCTCTCCTTAGGGGTCCGAAGTCAGTTTTGCTGCGTCACTATTCATACAATTGTGGTCACAACCCTGCCCATTAAGTTGTAATCATAACCAATGTTGTAATACTTTGTTCATTAAGTTCTGATCATAACCAATGTTGTCATACATTATTCATCAAATTGTAATCATAACCAATGTTGTCATAATCTATTCATCAAGTTGTAATCATAACCAATGTTTTCATACCATGTTCATCAAATTTTAATAATAACCAATGTTGCCATACCATGTTCATCAATTTGTCATAACTTGTTCGTCAATCTAGTACCATAACACCTTTTCCAAATCCCCATTTTGGTCATATACAACACTTGCCCATAAACCCTGAAGTGTGTTCATAAGCCCCAAAATTAAAAGTATAGCTCTACAATATAAAAAATACATCTTCATGAATATTCATAACCCCTCGTAGAATTATGGTCATTTCCCCTTTTTCAAAATTCAATTTGGCTTTAAAAAACACCCAAAAACCATATAAAACCATATAATAAATTAAGTGTTTGACAAAGTAGCAATTTTTGAGTGCATTAGCCCCAAGGGATGGCTTAGTTGGTTGAGTTATTGTCGCTAAGTACCTCGCATATTAGGAGGCCACATGATCAAATCTCCTCGACACCCTTGGGGTTAGGCCTTGCTAGTTTGGTCGGCGGGTAGATCCCTTCAGGTTAATCTACTTGTATTTTCTTGCGGATGTAGCAACCATTCAATGTCTGTGAACCACATTAAAATAAGAAATTTTTTAGTGCATTATAAGGAATGGCCCTTTAAGGTATTAACATAATAAATTAATGGTTCAACAAATTAGCCAACTTTAGTGCGCCAATAACCCTGTTAACAAAATAAATAAGGCGAACTTTCTGAGGATCAAACCCATGACCTCTTGCATACAAACTAGAAAAAACTATTAACCTAACTATGCAATACATTGTGTCAGAAAATGAATCCCTTCGTGGACTTGAACCTGCAACATGTGAAAAACATGAACCTTCACAAATCACAAAACCAATAATAAATTCATATGTATAAGCCATAGAATGAGGCTTTAGAAACCACAAATATAGTGATCAAGTCATATGTATATGCCACAGAATGAGGCTTCACAAATGCTAGAACCATTGTTCTACATGTGTTTTGAAATACAATCTAAGTTGTTGTTCATTCATGCATGGCAACGAGGTATATATATATATATATATGCCATAGAACGAGGCTTCACAAACGCTAGAGCCATTGTTCTACATGTGTTTTGAAATACAATCTGAGTTGTTGTTCATTGAGTGAGGTATATATATGTGTGTGTGTGTGTGTGTGTGTGTGTATACCTCACTCAATGAACAACAACTCAGATTGTATTTCAAAACACATGTAGAACAATGGCTCCAACATTTGCGAAGCATCGTTATGTGGCATATACATATGACTTGATCACTAGATTTGTGGTTTCTAAAGCATCATTCTATGGCTTACACACACACACACACACACACACATATATATGATCAATCCAATAGTCGGGCCTTAGGGTAGACCATACAACCTTTCCATGTAACCATGACTTAATTTCCACATTATGACCCTCGGTCACTTGGGGCTTTCCCCTTGTGCCATATGACCTAATATTTGGGGGTAATTAGTCAACCATGTGGTGATTTTAGCATGATGTCATCATGCCACATGATGCCCAGTGAGTGGTGCCACATGTTACCTAAAAAACAAGTAGATTGGTCACTCAAGCTATCATTTGTACTTACCACATGGGAGTGACCCGTACTACCACAACACCTTGTTGACATAATCATGCTGATGTGTCATTTTATTATAGGGCCATACTTGTCTCTTGATGTAATCATCAAGCTGACATGTCATGCTTATGTGGGGGTGCAACTATTGTTAAATAGCGTGAAAGTTTTTGCATTGTCTATCATATATATTCCTCCATTCATCCACGGCCCTTGGATATACCAGAAGATGTGTTATATTTAACATATTAAACATCGTGCTAGATGGTTATCCACTGCTGCTGATTGCTTATGGAAAGTCGGGTCCACTCTAGAACATGAATGAACTTCAATAGATTTGGGGTTCACCTTTTTCACCTTTTTTCCCATAGGTGCACTTCAAACTGTCATAACTTCTCATATGGGAGGAGTTGTTCCAAGTATTATATACCATTGGAAAGGTCTTGAAGAGGATTATCCAATCATCCCATCCATAGACTAATTTGAGCATCATAACTTTAGCAAAAATTCAATAATATTTGGTCCAATTTAACATCATTTGATGAGAGTTTGTTAAGAGATTAGATTATCATACTACTTCCTTCGATTCATTAATGACATTGTTTCTTCCTTAGAATTTCCCTTTGACATTAATGACAACACTTTTTCCAACAATATCCCCCTTCGCAATAAGTGAATTCGTTTATCGATGTTTCGAACAATCTACCGAGGTTCATTATCACAAATTTCTATCTTGATAATGAATCTTGGTAGATGGTTCGAAATGTTGATAAAATAATTCACTTAATGCAATGGATCCAAAAACTAAACCACAACAAAATATAGATCGTAGAAGTCTGAAATCAGAAAAAATCCCCCTTTTCATTGATGGCAACACCACCAGACATTGATGGTCGTTGATGGAAATGGATTGAGCTTCCCTTTTCATGTTGTTGGGAACTCCCCCTATCATGTTGCTAGGAAAAATTATGTTCACTGCAAAACTCCTCTTGTTTTTGTTTCCTTGTTATCCTTGCTTCAATCTCGACTGTTTCTCTAAGCTCCTCCTATTGTTTCAATGTTTTCTTTCTCTCCCCCTTTGACATCAATGGAAAAGGGACATGTTGAGGATGGTTGCTTACAATATTATTGCTTTTCCATGATACATAAGTGTTTCTGTGTCTTCCTATGGGCCTGATATTTTTGTGAATGAAATATCCCCTTGAGAATATGCTCCATGTAATGACAGAATCACCCCATGTCACTAAAATTTATGTGCGCAAAGTCTTCTTGTTATGTACATATTCCTACTTGTCATATTCTTTTGAAGTCATATACATCTTATATCACTTTGAAAAATCCTCTAATCTACTACACTTTCTTTCATATGGACATATTCTCCTCATGTGGCACAAATCTCTAAATGGATACAAGTGTCCCAATATCCAATCCTGAATTTCTCAACTTCCTTAAACTACTCAATTATTCTTTCAAAGGTTGCTTCCATACACAATCTTACTTCTCCAAGTTGTATTTGAAACATATATACTCTTGAATAAACCTTCACCATTAGATTAGATCTAACCTTGGTTCTTCCTATTTCTTTCTCCATTCCTTGGTGTTCATTCTTCAGTTAATAAGGAGTCCTCCTTTCTCGTACAATCTCAATTGATCCTGTAGTAACATGCTATATGTTGTTAGTTATGACACTCATAACATTATATATTGGGCTTTAAAATTGGCATGAACAACCCACATGACTTGTTGTCATATATTCTAATTTGATTTCCCATATATTCTTTTATAGTAGTTTGATGGTATCCTCTATCCCTAACATAATCATTTAAGGCATAGACTTTGCAATCCCTCGATTTATGTCCAAATTTTGTGCATGAGAAACAATGACCAAAAAACATATTATGATGCCTTTTTGCACGAAGCTATCTTGATGAAGCGTATCTCATGAAGTTTTTCCTTAGAAGAGATTCATCTCTTTGCTGATATTTGACTCTTATTTCATTGTTTTTTGTGGATCACTTGAGAGGATTTCCCATCATGGTGGGAATTATACTTTCATATTTATTTTTCTTACTTGAGCTAGATGGATCTTATTGATTCTCAGTGTCTCTCTCGGAGTCATTTGAGATATCAAAGTGAACATGCTTGGGTTGGTCCATCACTTGCTTGGAATCTTCAATTGAGTTGTTGATGGATCCAATGAATGTATGCGCACGACTCTTAGGCTATTCTCCATTTGATGTTCTTAAGAGATATTTATATTTGGAAGTCTCTCAACCTTCATGATAACCGAGGCCTATTTTGATGAGAGGAGATATTTAGATGCCAAGGATGTGGCCCAATGACTTAGACCTTTGAGAAGCTTTAAGTTGTGATTGAGTTGTTCCAATTCTCCTTTCAAAAGCATAACTTCTTCTTATAATTTTTCATAGATTTCTTCCTTTTTGTTCAGTTATTTTGATAGAAACTCCTTTATCCTATTAGCTTCTTCTAGTTCAAATTTGAGAGAGACAATGGAATATGCATCTCGATCTTTGTCTTACAGTTGATGTTATAGTTGGCCCAACATATTTCTAAGAGTTTTTATTTCTTTTAATGTTGTTCTGGGTTCTCCTTCACAATCTATCTACTTCAATTTCTTCTTTTTCAGCTAAGAACAATATCCCGCCTCTTTCATCATTAATAACACTTTCATTTCTCTCATAATCACTTTCTTCCTTTGAGTAAAATCTTATCTTTTTGGCATTTAATATTTTCTTATGATCCTTAGACTTGAATTTCACTTCATCGTCGCTATTATTTTTAGATTTAGAAGCATAATGTCCTCTTCTACCAAATTCAAAACATTTAAAAGGAAGTTTACCTTGAACTTTTCTAGTTCCATTCTTTAGCTTTCTAACAAACTTGATTTTTTCTTCATCTGATTCATGACTGGAGTCTTCTGGATTCCTATGCTTACTTCCTTCCTTGGTTGTTTTAAGTGTTGTTTATTTGATTATTGACTTGTCCTTTTCTTTCCTCGACTCATATGCTATGAGTGTTCCATGAATCATATCCATGCTTAACTTAAGGAAGTGATCTCAATATTTTTCGAACAATATCAACATCCTTGACTTCTTCATCAAGACCTATGATAGAGTTGACAATATTGTCTACTCGAAGAAAATATGAAGCAATGTTCTCATCCTCTTCCATTGTCAAACTTTCAAACTAAGCCCTGTAAGTTTGTATCTTGACTTCCTTCACTTTCTTGTCCCCTTCATAACAACCTTCGAGCTTGTTTCATAGATCATGGGCTAAATTTCAAAGAATTACTTTGAAAAATTCAATATCTAATTAACCACTCAATAAGGCATGTTTAGCTATTGTATTCGAAGTGTAAAGAACCTTACCATTTGTATCAATGGGCAAAATAGCAAGAACTTGATAATCATTCTCCACGACTGCCTAAGCATCAACTCCCAAGGATATGAGATAGGTTTCATTCTTATATTCCAGAAGACATTGTTGGTTCCATAAAATAAAGTAGGTTTCTTGACAATCTGATAGAGGCCATCTTCCTTGTGATCAAACTTCCAAAGATTAATTGATTGTTCCTAAAGGAACCAACTCTAACACAAATTGTTAGAATCTAAGCTTCTGTGATCCATATAAATTAGTAGAAATTCTTTCGGTAATAATCACATGCAAAAGAACGAGGTCGACGCGTTTCGAACCAACTAGTGTGGTTCATCATCAGGACTATGTGAGAGATCAGATCCAGACACTAAGTATAAATAGATGTAGAGATGGCTCAACTAGCCGTTAGGATAACGGCTAGTTTGACTTAGAAAAAGTAAAAATTCCATTATATATTTATTTAATTAATTAATTAATTAATATTCTTAATTAATCTCACATAGTCCTGATGATGAACCACACTAGTTGGTTCGAAACGCGTCGACCTCGTTCTTTTGCATGTGATTATTACCGAAAGAATTTCTACTAACAAATTGTTAGACTAAATATTACACTAAGAAGGCGCGCAGGGTGGGGGTGGTGAATAAATGTAATGGAAAATTTAGCACTTCAAAACCATTTCATCGATAACTAAATATATAGCAATGAATTAGTACATAACATGCATCATAACAAAGAATAAAATTGTGCATTGAGTAACAATCATCGCATCAACACATGCGAGCACCAACTTTTACATGGAACCCTTTTTGGAGAAAACCACATATTATTTATATCTTCTTCAATTTGATTACATATATTTGTGGGTACCAACCCACTGGAGGCACCCACCCCCCAAAAGTAAATTAACAGGCACTAACACACTGGAGGCACCCACCCCCCAAAAGTAAATTTGCAGGCACCAACCTATAAAATGTGTAAGCACTGACTTGCAATAGGATACAACCTTATTGAGGGACCAACCTCAACAATGTGCAAGCATTGACTTGCAGTAGGCTTCAACTTAATTATGGATCCAACTTTTTGTTGGAAAAGTAACTTGGTTCAGTCTTCATATTTATCTTTGTACTTGTATCAATTTGTATTTCATGTAAAAGAAGAAAGAATTTTATTTAAGCATGGGTTTTATGCTCAATTATAGATTAAGCATGTTCTTCATGCTCTTAAGGTTTAATGAGTCAAAAGGGTCTTTGTCATATGTATAAGATCCATTTGGGAAATTTTATAAAATAAAGAAAAAAAAATATTTTTGAGTCGTGTAAAGTCATTTTGTCCTCCAACACCAAGTCGGGCTTGCCATGATAAGTCGACTCTTCTGGGCATCTATTCACTCTCTTGGATGACTATATATAGAGGAGACCTTGTCCTCATTTAGGATACGACAATCAAGTTTGACGTTTGCAATTAACAGAAGAAAGGTAAAATGAAAGACAAGAAGACGGAGAGACCTAAATAAGAAAAATATCATATGAGTTCTTGGATTGTTTTACCCACACATGTGAAGAGATCTAGGGGTTTTTCTCAATTTGCAGGGCCGAATATTGCAGGTCGAATTGCAAAACTGAAGAATATGGACGAAATTGTGACTTAGAGCAAACTTTGTGAAGCTTGACAATCTTTGACTTGACTGAAGGATACTTTTGGAGAGATGAATTGGTGATTGGAAGAGGTCTTAGTCTTTGGGTCTTGAAGGTCTCATTTTGATATGTTTCTATAGTAGAGGATTGTTCAATTTCTCCCCAATTATAGGTTTTTTCCCTGACTTGGAGCCTATATCTTGTGTTCCTTGTGTCTTTGTGATCTTCATGTTTTGGTAATTGCTTGATGAAGAAGTAAAACTAAATAATAAAAAGCTAACAAATATCACAAGTTATGATCAAGTAAGGAAAATCAATATTAATATACAAATACCTTGATTTTCCAACACCTTGGTGGAGGCACCTATCTCCTTCTTCAACCTGTTGTGGACCACTTTTTACAATATTTTAGACTAGATCCAGAAGCAACATGAACAATATAAGTCTTCGAAAACTGATCATACCACTATTGCCACGACCTTGTTCATCAGGTTCTCATAACCTATTCATCTGTAATGATAACCAATGTTGTCATACCTTTTTCATCAAGCTATAATCATAACCAATGTTGTCATACCTTATTCATCAAGTTGTAATCATAGCCAATGCTATCATACCCTATTCATCAAGTCGTAATCATAGTTAATGTTATCATACCTTCTTCATCAAATTGTAATCATAACCAATGTGCTCATACTCTGTTCATCAAGTTGTAATCATAACCAATGTTTCCATACCCTATTTATCAAATTGTCATAGCCTATTCATCACAACGACTTGTTTATCAATCTAGTATAATGAAAACTTTCCCAAATCCCATTTTGGTCACCCACAACACTTGCTCATAAACCTTGAAACATGTTCATAAGACCCAAAATGAAAAATATAGGTCTAAAACATAAAAAAATGCATATTCATGATTCTTCATAATCCATGGAAAGATCACAACAAAATTTTGGTCATTTACCCTTTTGCATAACTCAATTTAGATTCAAAATCACCCAAAGAACCACATAAAACCATACAATAGAATAAATTAAGTGTTCGAAAAAGTAGTAATTTTTGCACACATCATATAGAATGGACCTTTAAGGGCTCAACATAATAACTTAATGTTTCAACAAATTATCCAGTTTTTACATGCCAACAACCATGTTAAAAATAAATAAATAAGGTGGCCTATTTAAGGATCAAACCCATGACCTCCTACATACAAACCAGAACCAACTACAGATCTGATTGTGCAATATGACATGTCATATTGTCGCTTGAAATTGGCTCTATTTCCAACCCATATATGTGTGCCACAAAATGAAGCCCTCCGCAAACTTGTAACCACATACCAACAATCAAGTAATATGCATAAACCACAAAAACTTTTGTGGGCTTGAACTCAGAAGAAGCAAAAACCACAAACCTTCACAAACCACAGAGCCAATTATCAAGTGATACGTATAATCCACATAACAAGGCTTCATAAACCACAGAGCTAGCGATCAAGTCATGTCTATGAGCCACAAAACGAGGCTGCACAAACCATAGAAAGATAGTAATGAGAGATTTTTAAGATGACTATGAACCGATTGGCACATGAAGTTGATGGCCATAAGGATCCTTAAGTTTTGTTGACATTCCTCATTCACTTGCATTTTGTTGACATTCCTCATTCACTTGCATTTTTAAGTAATCTAAGCACCCTTTTACATACATCTTATTGACGTCAATTTTCATTCTCTTGTAAGGAATCCCTCACAACATAAAACGTTATTTTCTCTGTCTCTTTTACTCACTTCTGAACATGCTCGAGACTCTCTCTTATTTGTCTATTTCTCATAGCCTGTGACTTGGCTCCAAAACTTGGTGTTCATTTTCATCAATCAATGCATCAGAGTTTTACTTCAGAATTTTTTCCACCAATATCACAAATTTGGATAGTATTGTTTGGATTCCACTATTTCCCGCCAAGCATTGCACTCTGATAAACACCCAATTATCCATAGCCATTATATATCAACATATGGTCTAGATATATCATTGCTTGAAGCACTTTTCCAAACTGGTGTAGTGAGTGTGAATCTATGAATGAACCATTTCCTTAGGTGTGCGAGTTTTTTGGCTTTTTCACGCAAAGGTTTGTTGCGCAAAGGCGAATTATGTGGCAAACTCCAACATACATGGAGATGGAATTCATCAATTGCAACAAGGAAACAAGTTTATAGGAAATTGTGTAGAGAGATGAGGTCATAGAATTTACAAGAAATATTAAGTGCCATGCCTTAAGGCAATGTTTTTCATCATATTCATCATATATCACTTTACTCGCATTCAAGGCATTAAATGTAAAAGTAATGAATGACTGACTTACCGCATAGTGCTTAATATTTAATAAATTTATTGGTTGTAAACATATGCATAATAATAAACTTTAACAGTAATTTTTGTTAAAACCCATGGATTGCAATGTAAAATATTGAACCATTTCACAAGTTCAATGTCATTACAATTTTTTTTAGGGAGAAATGTTCGGAGGCTAGACAATGCCCACTGAAATCCTTAAACGATGGGAGAGTTGTTTTGAAATAGAATTGTAAGATTTGAAAGTTCAAATTGTGTGAAGGGTTAGGTTGAATAGAGATTATTAAAGTCGTATTCTAGTACCAAGTGGCTACTTGTCTTCTAGAACATGATATGTTGTGTTTTTAATGAATCAATGTTTGAAATTAATGCAGATTTTATGTTTACCTAAAAGTTGAGAACCTGCAAAGGATATATATGAATGATTGTATACCCAACTCCAATTACAGTCTTCAAAAGAAGAAAAAAAAAAGATAACTTAGTAGAGAAATTTGTTTCCTTCACAACTTTTTTTATGGCCATCAATTATCTTTACAATTAAAATTGTTATATGTGTCACCATCAAAAGGTTATAAGAATGTTCTAGCTATTTTTATTGAACTTGATTAATTTTTCCCATTAGTTGAGAAAGTTAAGGAGTATTTGAAGGATCCAAGCAAGTTTATAAGTGTTGGTGCCTATATGCTAGTGCTATAGAAGTTGTGCGTATTGTAGTTGCTCCAAGTGAAGAGAAAAAAATTGTGTGTTCTAAAGTTGCTCCAACATTTACGTTACTTCATTCAACAATTCAAGGTCTAAGCCAGTGTCTTAATGGCTATAATTGATGAATTCCTCGAGACACTAAGTACCCTAATACACTCTATTGTTCATGATAAATTCAAATTCGACAAAAACAATTTGTTAATATTAATTTTAATTACAATATCCACAAAAAAGATCGAGTTTCTCCAGCTCAAACATCAACTCCAATTAGATGAACTACAATACAGGAGTCATCATTTTAAACTTATTTTTGTTCATAACAATTCTTTGTTTGAGAATGAATCCCATTAACAGTCATTTGTTGATGCCACTTTAGGATCAGACTGGCATGGAGATGTAGAAGTTCAGCTTGCACTTCCTAAGCCCATCAACATACCTTGGGAAGAAGTCGTTAACTACAAGCACTAGACCGATATCAAATATGAAAATGAAGTGGATTTTCGCATTTTATACTATCCTAAACTAATCAAGTTTCATAATGTTAGGTTTCTTTAGGAAATTGGATCTTCATCTACTCCACATTCACTTCACATTCTTAAATGCAAACATTGTCATCAAGTTGGCCACATAAAAGTCCAGTGTTTTGATCTTCACCATTGTGAGCATTGTGGAAAACATAATCTTTATTCAGATAAATATTCACCTTTGATGGATCACTTCTTGGAAATGGTCTTCAACATCCAAGAAGATATATTGGTCATACCATAAATTTCATTCTCAAGTATTGACACATCTTGCAATGGATATATTTTCATAATTTCACATTGTATCTGGGGGGGATTACTTGTTAGGTACTAGTTTCAAAGTCATATAAAACATGCTTGAGCCACAGTGTGAAACAGAACAAAAAACTAAATCCTAGAGCTAGAGTTAGCCAAAAATAGAGTTAGAGTTGTAGCCAGAGAGAGGCTCATGTTCCATGAGCATGAAATGGCTTGTGTTCCTCCTTAAACCACCACTTAGTAAAAGACTTACTGCCTCTACTAGAAAATTGTTTGTGGTCATATTTTAACCATCGTCAAGGAGCACTTTCATTTTATAGAAGAGATCAACTTATAGCTAGATTTAGAATTGTTATAGGAGCTACTTTGAGCCCAATTCTAGAGTTGGTAATCAACCTTATACCACAACCACTAGAAGACTTTAACTTCTACTACCCATTTGGTTTGTGGTATTTTATTGGTTGTTATCCACCTCTATATTTCAGTTTTATTCTTGGAATCACATATACCCTTTATATGTGCATTTGTTTAATGAAATGCATCTCATGTTTATATTAATAAAATCTTATAACCCCGAGGGTTAGCTCGATTGGATGAGTTTTCGTTGCTAAAGCACCTCAGTAATGGGAAGTCATGGGATCAATTATCCTCGATGCCCTTCGGATTAAGCCGATGGGATGTGGTCCCTTCGGGTGGACCTGCTCAAATATTTCCTGGAAAATTTTATATATATGTGTGTGTGTGTGTGTGTGCGCGCGTATATATATGTAAAACTAACATTAAGAATCAATACACTTACACACATTTTATGAAATTTATTTGTTATTTGTTATGGTTCAAAAGTATTCCTAAACCTATATATATAGTACCATTAAATTTGGTAACAAGAAATGATAGATTTAGAAATGTTTAGATATCTTAACAAAGTTACATGATAGTTAATTCCTACCACTAAAAAAAATTACATCAAAATTTTAAATATCTAAATATTAATGTTTGTATTTAACCTCATGAGCAACCACTACATTGTAAAAGATTAAACCCCCTAACACAACATGAGAATAAAGAATAAGCCTCTGCTATGGTTGATTCATTATTGTTATTAATATTACCAACCCTTTATTTCACAAACTCATGTTGAGCATCTTGCATTGTAAAAGATTAAACCCCCTAACACAACATGAGAATAAAGAATAAGCCTTTGCTATGGTTGATTCATTATTGTTATTAATATTACCAACCCTTTATTTCACAAACTCATGTTGAGCATCTTGGGTTGCCTTTGCACCAAGCCATCATTTGCAAATTCATGGTTAAATTGACGTATAACCTCAATGATTTATGTCCCACACTATATTTTTCATTAGCATTAAAATCATTAAAGGTATTTGCAAATTAAATAATTACGCCGAAGGTGTTCCTATTATGAGCTTTGTTGGGATGAACAGTGCTCTCAGCCAATCTCTGTGCTCCACCTATCGCCCTTCTACTCTGTCAAAATTTGACACTTGGCAGCCATCGATCCCACCTGCTGTCCATCCCACCTGCTGTCCAATCGCTCCCACCCTCCTGCTCTCCTTCCCACGCGCGTCAGCTGCTTCGCGTCTGTGCTGCTGTTCGGCTGGCTCTCGGAATCGGACTTGGAACCTTGCCTGGTCTACGAGTATGGCCTCTTGTTTGCCTAGAACGAGCTGGAAACAGAGGGTATTGCTTCTTTCAACCATGAATTCTTGCAAAGCATGGGCATTGGAATCGCAAAGCACATGCTAGAGATTTTGAAGCTAGCCAAGCGCGAGCGGGGGAAATCGACACCATATGTCCAGAGTCTTGGGTCTTCTTTAAAGAAAACCAAGCGCCGCGTTCGGAGATTCGTTCACGGGTTTCTTCACCCGCCACCGCCGGCGGAGCCGACTCTGTATGTCTCTGCTTCGAAGGTATTTTGCAGAGGAAATCGTAGCTGTAGGCGCTTGGGCGGGTTACCGCCGAGTCTGCCTATCAAGAATGGGGAGGCGGTGGTTTTGGGGCGCGGGGATGCCAAGAATAAGAAAAGTCCCCTGAGATTGAAAGCCGAGCCAGAGGATTTTCGCGGCTGTACTCTTCAGCATAATGAGCGAGTTTCGCCTGTTAATAGTGGCGGGATTTGGTCATGGGCGTTCATGTTTGACGATCTGAAGCCCACTTAAGGGTTCATAGCTTTTTCTTGATAGTTAATGGCGGGCTATTGGAATTAGGATTCTTGTTTCTTTTCTGTCTTGTTTGCAGAGGCATCCAGAGCAGAGTACTAATGTGGAATGAAAAGCACAGTGTGACCCTTAGATTGATTGTATTTGGAATTGGATTTAGTCTGTAATGTTGCATTATGATTATTTTGAAGCAGCAGGTCGTGTGCAGTGAGAATTTCTGCACAAATGACTTGCAAGTCTTGAATATCACAAGCATCACAGAGGACAAGTCATGTTTAGCAGATAAGGGGTAGCTTAGAAAAACAGAGACAAGTTTGCATTTCCACACGGTGTGGGTGTACTTGTGAATGCAACTGCAGAATTTTGTGCTGTAGATTGTGGACATTTGATGGGCAACACATCAATTTTACTTGAAGATAGTTTCATTGTATGGGGAAGGTTGTAGCAGACTTTATTGTGTTGTTTGAATTGGATTTAGTCTATAATGTTGTATTATGAATATTTTGATGCAGCAGGTCATGTTCAGTGAGAATTTCTGCACAAATGACTTATAAGTCAGGTTATGTTCAGGTCCTCTGTCATGTTTAGCAGATAATGGGTAGCTTAGAAAAACAGAGACAAGTATGCATCTCCACAGGGTGTGGGTGTACTTGTGAATGCAACTACAGAATTTTGTGCTGTAGATTGTGGAAATTTGATGGGCAACACATCAATTTTAGTTGAAGAGAGTTTCTTTGTATGGGGAAGGTTGTACCAGACTTAATTGTATTGCATATGTTTAATAATGAAAAATTTAAAATCATGAGAGGTATCGTTTTCAATACATACCTCTCAAATTCTTGTTTTTGAGCATATTTGTGAATTTGTATATGGTAAATATTTCTGGGTTTCTCTTCTTTCCATAAAATTGTCAGGAAACATGCGCGCAGATCGATCCGATGCGTTGAATTGGAGGTTTGAGAGCTGGGCAGTCTTTGATTGAGCTCCATTTTGGACATTCAGTTGTTTTTCTGGCAAATCACTTTGCTTTGCAAATCCATCTTGTTTTTTCAATAGTAGCTGCTTAGCTTAAGAATTATTGTTATACTCTGTTAAGGGAATTTTTATACTGCATGGAGTAATGGAAATTACCTTGCTACTCGGCCCCAAATGGCGGTTTTTTGTTTTGTTTGTGTAGATTATCGTAGTAGTCATCTTTTAAGATGAACAAGATATGTACATACAGAGGGCATTTCATACAAAAAAAAAAGAAGCATCGGACTGTAGATGCAGCCACCACAAGCCAGTAACATTAGACTTCCAAAAAACAAATAACCCATCTCAAAGTACTAAATTGCCTTATAGACCGAATTAGCAAGTACATCCAAAGAGTAAATAATAAAAGCACAGTTCCGAGCCAATTGGCGCAAACAGTCCAAATAGAAACATTCATAAATCAGGCCTCTTCCGGAATCATGCCTGCATATGTAATTCAATGTTGATTTCAGAGTCTGCAGAAATAGGCCCTTACTTTTATGTTACTGATGTATTATTACTGAGATTCACCTCAATGTTCTGGTTGGATTCCTTTCCTGGAAGATTTATAACAGACGTTTACTTTAAGTTATTTTGTGGATTCCCCTTTTGGGATACAATAAATTGTTGGTGAAGCAGTGGCCTTTAGAATCCCGGGATTAGAATTTAGAGTTCTTAATATGGTGTGCCAGGCCTGATCGTTGGCGTGGAAGAAGCTTCTTAAGGACTTTGAAAGTCTTAGAAGCGGTTGGAATTTTATTTTTTAACCAAAACTTGGAAATTCATATTATAAAAGCTGCAGCACATGGCTAAGCAGCAGAAATTACAAAACAGCTGTTCAAAGATTGCAGGCATGAGTAACAGCCTTCCAAAATTTTAAAGCAAAGATTACAGCAGCTGGAAAGTATTACATAGTGGAGATTTTTGCTTAACAACTTGCATATATGAACCTTAAAGAAAACTCCTGGTATTCTAATTGATTTAGTGAACATTTAAAATTACTGGAAAACATGGTGGTTGATTGCTTCCTCTTGTCCATGATTGGATGGAAGAGAAGTCTGTTTCTTGAGGTCCATGTCCTCTGGCATCTGGTACACAGTATCTTCTTCCATTAAATCAACCTGACCTGAAGTTATAGACATTCTCCGATTTAGTGCTTCTGATTGAGAGTCTTTGCTCAAATTGATTACCATGTTCCTCAACATTCTGCAGTCAGCCTCCAATTCATCCACTTTCTGCTTCTTCTGAACAAGAGAGTTCATGATTGTTGCAATTTGGGATGTATACTGATCTTCATTCTCATGTACCTTGGAGGTCACTGAGAATATTGAGTTTCAGTTGCACTGAATTGAATCCTCATTGTTTTTCAATAATTTTTTGAAATCCTGCACCTCTCTCTAGTCTATGATGACAATAGCCTAATGAAAGAAACATAACACATGGGAAAATGGCTGATGGTCAGCCTGGTATGCAGGGGAGAAAGGCTCAGGGAACTGAATAGAGGGAGCCTTCTTTTCCACTGAAACCAGTGCAAGGGTCCAGATCAATGTTTAACAATAACCAAAAATAGGATGAGTGAGGGACTAGGGTGCTGAATAGACCACAAAGGACTATAGGACTGAACAGACCTCAAAGGTATCACCCAAAAAGGGAATCTGTAGCACACTGGAAAACCAAGAAAAGGAACAGACCTATGCCAACCAAATATTGCAGTGGACGCGAGGCCTGGAAGCTTATCAAATGAAATAAAGCTAGATACTTGAGCAGAACCCCACCCAGAGTGCTTGAGAACCAGAAGCCAGAACCACCAGAAGAAATCACCTTTCTCACTGTTAATAGAAATTGCAAACAAACCAAGATACCAAAGAGGTAACCAACAACTTGAAGAGAGCCTTACCAGATTTGGTTGACCTAGCCTCTGGTCTTTGTCTTTGTAAGCTCGTTTCCTACACCAATCCATAATCCCACAAAGATAGGGCATTTCTTCCATGCAAGGTTCAAACGATTGCACATATATTACTCCCAGCATGTGAGAGGAGGAAATGGCCATCCTTTCAAATCCGAGCTCCTTGCATAAAATCCGATTGTTTATTGATTGACAAGTGGTTATTAATGTGTTTGATGACTGTCCACCCCACAGATACTTAGGATTATTAAGGAATTGGGTGCATGACCCATCCATCTTTTGTCCATGTTAGTGTTTGTAGCTCAGACAGGTATTTCCATGATGGTGTCTACTTATGGAAATCGTCACTAAAAGTATTCTATGCATTTTCAGAAGTTTCCTTCATAAATTAATTGATAAAGTGAACATTTTTTATTATTATTAATGTGACTTTTAATTAATAAAGTCACTAAAGTGGGTCACTTAATAATTTAATTAAAAGAGAGCTACAGATGTCATGGTTATATCTCAACCATTGAAGATTATGTTTTTGGGTCATGTCAAAATTATAAAAGAGAGAGAGGTCAAAGGATAAAAACACACAGAGCATTCATTTCACAAGTCATGTGAGTGAAGGAGAAAATCAGAGATCTGATTTTCTGCCATTGGTGAGAATTTCAGCAGTAGTTCAGCAAGGAGAAGGCGTCCATTCTTCAGCTAGGACAGGCAGCCAGTCAACAAGAAGGAAAAGAGAGCCATATAGTCTAGCAGAGTAGGTCGTACAGTTGTCCGTATGGATTTCGTACCTTCATATGGATTACGTACAACCAGACGGATTGGAGGATAGACTGCCTTGATTTCTGTGCAGACTGTACTTTTTAGGTTTGCTGTTCATTTGATTAATTTCTCAGAGCCATTTTTTCTTGTAAGGGAGCTCTTGTAAGTTCTGAAGGTAAATTGAATGATGAACTGACCTAGAAGGGAAGAAATATTTGTGCACTGTGTGTGATTGCCTTTGCTACTTCTTATCAAGCAGGCACACGAATCTCATGATGTTTATGTACACCATGTTTTCTATGTAATACGCTCCTCCCTTGGATTTGCAGTGGATGTGACTTAGCTTGAAAATGACCTCATACGTTAGTTGGTAAATTATGATGATTAATAGACTTTCAATCATTGTTGAATTTCAAGATTGGCTAGGCCTCCTATTTTTATATAAAATTAATTTTAATAATATATTTTTAATTTTTTTATAAAATTAAATTTATAAAATAAAAATTAGTATTAATATATTACCTAAATAATATTTTATATAGAACCATTGTGTTCAGAAATTAATTAGTAAGTTTCGGAAAAAAAATTATAGCTTTTTTTTTTTACAAGAACGTTATATTGGCACTGGCGTTATAGTTAGGTCCGAGATATATATATGGCGGACATTCATGCATAATGCCATTTTAATGAATATGTGAAAGTGTCTATGGTATCGTCGATTGATGTCCGCGGTATTAAAATTAAGGTATGTAGTGATCCCATATTAATGATCTAATGACATGATAAGACTTGGGGTTTTAACTCTAAGGTTTGGTCAATGCTTATTAAACTTAAGTCTGTCGTGAGCCTTTCGAGAGGGCGTATACTTGTTATTGCTTGGGGTTATGGTCTAAGAAGTTCGCACATCAAAATATAATGAGAGGATCTTGCCTTTTAATGCAGTTTACAAGGGGGGGATTTCTATTAATATTCAAGCGCTTTATAAAAGAGGGAGATAGCCTCGGTGCATTATTCAAAGGATATTCAATTGTTTATATTATTATCGAATAAACTAAATGTTAAAAGTAATTAAATAATATATAAAGTTTGAATTTATATATTTATTTTTCCGGATGCGGATGATTAATTGTTTTGATGGGACTACTGTCCCGGAGCACCTCCCAAGGAGTTTCGCATGGGGAGGCCATATGGCCCCCGCGGCTCCATTGAATTCAATTTAAATTCGTCTACATTCAGGACTTTAATTCTCCAGCGACGGCTCTTCTCCATCCTCGATACGCTCAGTAGATTAATTATGGCTCCTGTCTCGAGCACTCCAGAGTCCAGATCATTCCAGCTCTGTTCGCAGCTCCTTGAAACCCATTCGTAGCGTTTCCCTGGCAGCATGTGCAGAGCCCAGTGCCCGAACTCACACTGGACGGCGCTGTTCGCTGCTCAGCTGTCTTGAAACAATTCCGGAGTGTCACTTTTCTCATAGCGCCTCCTGTCATTCCAACTCCAATTCGCAGATCCCTCCTGTCATTCCAACTCCAATTCGCAGATCCCTCCTGGCTCTCACTGTGTTCCTACTCCTATCCGAGCAGACTCTCCTCGTCTTTGGCCTTTTCCAACTGCTGTTATTTCTATGCCTAGGCTAAGACACCGTATAAGGTGCCGCCGGGGCTCCACTCGGGGTAGGCTTGCAAGTGAGCATCCTTCTTCCAGTCATGGCGATGCTCTATCCACCGAACACACTGAGAGGTGGCATAATCAGGACTCTCGCCAGCAATGGGATCATGATAGCCCTCCTGGCTTCGCCCAAGACCATCAACCCTCTTCTCCTCTTCCTGGCGCTCCTCCGTCTCCTGCTATTGCTGGTCCTCGTCCTGCTGGAAGCCACATTCTTCGGCAAACTTCCCAGACAGCGGAGCTTCGCTTTGATTGCGCCTTCAATCGGCCCACCATCACTGCTTATATCACCATTACCCTTCGTGAGGAGTCGACCCTTCAGCCCCCTCCATTGCATGAGCCTCCGCCCTTACCCCTATTCCCCTGGCCCGCCCCTGCTGCTACTTCGTCAACCGGTCTAGACGCTCCCCTCGCCTCTGTCTCTCCCAACCTGGGTCAGCTCTCTATGCAGGTGGAAGCAAATATCTCAGGCACAGATGGTGTTCAAATGGAAGCTGTTGAAGACGCAGAGGAGCAATATGGGTGTCGAATTGAGGAGGAGCAGCCTTCTCCAACTCACACGCTTCTGCCCTCTTTGCCTTAGTTCTTTATGGTATTTACATTCCATCATTTGCACGATAAATTGGTTTCTGTTGTCTATAGTAGCAGGAGCTGCTTGATAATGCCATCTGTCTTTAGTTTTCTTATGCTGAATGTACTGAACTATCCACCGGTTTCCCTTTCAAGGGCGGTGCAACTTCTTTTGACAGAACTGGTTTCCCGATATGGGCAGTTCATCATTTTGTTAAAAGCATGGACATCAAGCCCAGTTTCAGGCTCTCACAGCTGAACTGAGGCAATTTTGTAACAGTATGTTTATATAATAGAATTAGCATAATTTAGAAAAAAATAAAAAATAAAAAATTATATATTTATTTTATTTTTAATTATTACATGCTATGATAAGAAAAGATTTCAAAACCAAAAAAGAAAAAGAAAAAGAAAATAATAATAATAATAATAATAATAATTAAATAAATAAATAAAATATGAATAAATAAATAGAAATAACATAAAATAAAGATAAAATTAAAAAAAAAAATAGATAAAAAAAAAATCTTAATTACAAAAATAAGAATAAAATAAATAAATAAATAGAAACAAAATAAAACAAAGATTAATAAATAAATAAATAAAATGAAATAAAAATAAAATTACATAAATTACAACTTAATAATATTAAATTAAAAATTAATATTTTTATTAAAATAAATATAAATATTAAAAATTCAAATTATAAACTTTGATCATTTGGTTTACTTTTCCCTGGCATTGTGTGATAAAAATCCAAGGCATATCTCACTAGATTTAACAAGCGCACCTCAAATAAAATGCATAATTCATGAATCTTACAATGACAATGGCTCCATGAACCAATATGGACCACTTGCAAACTCAATTGGTGGACTTGTGTACAAGAGAAATCCAAATACAGGAATATTCTGTATAAACAAGAACCAGTCATGACCAAGATGATCTTCTTTAACATGTGCCTGAATTATCAATTTTCTTTACACGTTCGGAAAATGCAGCCAGGACCACAGAGAATCATAAAGTCTCTTGCAAAGGAAAGTGATGCCTGTCATTTGTTACAAGCCGAATGTGTTACCAACTCAACAGCTGTTGTTTTAACTTGGAAAAATGGCACCCATTCAGCTAGATTTTTCTGTCCAAATAACATGGCTTAAATGGTGCATAAGTTTTGAAATAGTTCTTCAACCAGTATTTGAAAAATATGTTTTGAGATATGGTCTAATGACTTGTACCGTTCTTGTTATGGTTTCAGCTCCTTCCCGCGTGCGTCAGCTCCTTTGCGTCCGTGCTGTTGTCACGTTGTCCCCCTTCGGCGTCCCGTTGGGTCATTTATTAAAATGACCAAGTGCTAGTATATGCTAAATATCATAGATACCACTTTAATATCGTAGATCCCACTTTGTTGCAACTCTAACAACATTACCTAATATAATTGATCATTGTCAAAATTTGTAATAAGATTTCAATTCCATCATCCAATTACATTGTGACAAATTTAGTTTGTATGCAATGTTAAAATAATAAAAATTTTACTATACATGAGAGATGGAAAATTTTGTGGTTAGGAGGTAAAGTAATGCCTCAACAATGATGAAATTAATGTTGTATAACTACCCATGGAAGGATGATAAGTTAGCTAGAAGGTGCCTACATATATAGGGTTCTTCATTTAGTCTCGAGGTTCCAATCCCTTTTCCTAGAGTTACCTACAAAGAATTAGTTCAATAGTGGTAGTGTGTCATGCTTATGTAATAAGGCCATTAAAGAAACTCGGAAGGATGTATAGAAAGACAAGTAAAGTAGCTTCATTTGGGTAATAGGGTTAAAGAATAGTTTCCCAAGTGGCAATTTAAATTTTTACATAGGTGCAAGTTTTCACATGTGCAAAGTTTAAGAATAATTTCCCAAGTGGCAACTTAAATTTTTGCATAGGTGTTGATAGGAACAACAACCCCATCACAATTCACCTAATGTACATACTCATCAAAGAAGCACCAAAATATTGCAAAGTAAGATTGTGCACAAGAGATGTACACATGTAACCAACACACATTTACATGGACAAATCATATATTGGTGCATTCCATATAACATAAATTCTTATCTTCTACATGATTAACATTAACTTATAATGAAACTTTCAGAATCTTCTAAAGAACCTATAACATCCACAAATTTTTAGGTAGAAACTAATCTACATGATTATGGTTGAACTTTCAACCACATCATTTGCATTATAAAGTATTCTAGTACTACGGATGAAAATCTATAAATATAATTTTAGCTTCTTAATTCAAACAAGAGCCACGTGGTGGCATGTTGTTGCTTTTTTATATGGATGAATTTTGTGCATGTAGTTTTATTTAGTTTTTAAATACTTTGAACTTTGCTTCATACGAGTCCATCTAAAAAAACTCACAACAAGCTCACTTGAATTTGATCTTTGGTCCCTCTGGGACTTCATAGGTTCAATTTTAAGATGGATTTACATTGGTTCATTTCCAAGCACACTATTAGTGAAATGATTGTTAAAACACCATATATGAAGGAAAGCACATAAGAGTGTGCATAGTTGTAAGGAGTAATAAAAATGGAATATAGTATGCTAATTTCCACACATGAAGAACAATAGTGAATGGGACTAGTAAAGTTTTGCATCTTAAATCAATCATGGAAACATCCTTAATCCAATAACTATAACTCCTAGTAACATAATCTGACAATTATTCATAGAATGTCTTTAGTTAATGATCCATCAAAATATGAGGTTCCAAAATACTGATCTAGCAAATCTTATTATAACATCTCTAACCAAATATTACAAATGATTCCATAAAATTTTGAGAACTTATTTCTCTTACAAAGAGCAAGATACCTAAGGTTCAAAGTCTTCAGATAGAAAAATGTTAGATGATTTCACATCTCTGTGAATGATAGGATGAGAACAACCGTCATTCAAATAAGTCAAAGCTTCAACAATTACAATGGCCACTTTAAGCTTATATTTCCAATGAACCAGTGGCTTCTCCTATTCTTCTATAGCACAACCTTTTCTTAGAATTGGGAACAAAACTTAACACTAAAAAATGATAAAAATATCAAAGGATATAACTGGATAAATGCATTAGATTTGGCATATTAGATGCCATATAGAGTTTCTTCCACACTTCCTCTCACTAAAAAATGTAGTAGATAAAATAAATTGAAAGTTATATGTTGGACAATTGGCATTTCCTGTGTTATGCGGGATTTACGACTACGGACAAAAGTATCTCCCCTCAGTCTGGTGGTCTAACCTAGAACAACAAAGAGACAAGGAACCCAATTTCTTCCTTAAAGTAAATAGATGATGGGATGAAGCCTACCTGGAATATTGCACATGCTTTTCTCCTTCTTTAGCTTGAATGCTCCAATCCTAGCTCCAATTTCCAAAATTAACCTGCGCAGTCAGGCAACACAAGCCGAGAAACTATGGGATCTATGCAACATCATCTAATCACTTTATTCAATAGCTCAACATGGTATTAAAATAAATGAAATAACAATATCATATAGAGGAAAACAAATAACTCTTTGCATTAATATAAATGGAAGGAGTTACAATCATAAATAGATTTCGATCTTGTAGAAGAGCTCCTCTAGGCTGACTTGTTCCTTCTTTGTCACAAAGTGCACCTCCAATCACCCTAATCCATGGAATGTTAAATCTTTACCACAAAAACATGAGGGTAGAAGTCGATCTCTAAAAGCCAAATCCTTGCATATGGAAGGTTGTAAATATATAGAGGAGTGGGGTATGTTGGGAAGGTAAATCATGTCTGTGGACAGAGATGATCCATCTAGTCCTAGAGTGGCTCTAGCAACAAAAGGACAAGCTAAAGTGTAGGTTCGTAATTAATGAATGAAAAGGACGGGGTATTTGGCTTACCTAGAGTCCAACGTTGTCATCAATGTGGTGGTGACAACCTCTTGATATTTATTTCGACGAGTCATAATCCTTCTGCAACAATGCTCAGATACCTACACGAAGATCAGCAAACAAGAGCAACATAAAAGACAATTATTTCATTCATAATAAACTAACCAGTCAAGGAAGGTTAAGCATATTGCATCAAATGAAACACATTAACACAAGATGGGAACCAAACAATATTCATGTATATATATAAATAGAAGGAAGAGTTACAATCGGAGCCTTGATGTCGCAGCGTCCTCCAGCAGGGTTCAATTGAAGCGCATCTCAAAGGATCGTCGAGGAATTCTGATGGGGTGAGGACACAAGCCTAAGCTCTCTTGACAAAGGTCTATTTTGTTGTTCTATCTCTCTAACGAAATGTTCATGAATTCTTTTCAGCCTTTCAACTATAATTGTTCAGCTAGTGTATTAATGGGAGATAACTTTATTTATAGAGGGAGAGGAGGAGGTTGGGATCCCTACAATGATGGAAGGGACGCCTTATCCCTTGGGAGGTTTCCCCAAAATGTGGAAACAAGAGGCCAAAGGAAGGGGTCCGTGGTTATTTAGTCGAACCACTCCATCTGACTCGCCCATGAAGTTGTTAGGATAGAAACTTCGCCTCTATATTTAAAAAACATTCCATAAACATGTTGGTGCGGGTAGCTCACTGGGACAGAGCACCAATGGTCACGGGGCCTAGTGTTAATCTTCCTCATTGGCGCGAGGGCATAACAGTCTACTAGCGCCAAGGTAAAAACATGTGTTTCTGATGGTCTGCTCAGGAAATTTTCAACAAAAGGAATGTTTTCCTCATGGCAAGGGATGCAATGATGATCTTTGCAAGGCACGACACTTCTTATTAGTCACATAAATGATCCTCTAATGTGCGGGATGGGGATTGTAGGGATAGTGACAAAATGTTGTGTAACAGATGCCCCTTAAAGCATGAGGTCCGAGAGAGAGGGAGGGGTGAAATTCTTTATGAGAACGCGTTTTAACCAAACACAGTTGTTGGAAGGCTTGCAAGTACAAATACCACTGATATCTCTGATACATGAATATGTGGCATGGGCGTAGCCATCCATAATATAGTACAATATAAATTGAGATCCATGGTATGGACGTAGCCGTCCAGCAGTAGGGATCAACAAATAGACTCAGGTATGGTCGCAGCCATCCAGTCAAAAGAGTCATGCATAAAGCCATGATAAACCATGATATCCAGCAACCTGGATCTTTATCAGACAATACCCAGGGTCTTACGCTCCATCTCGACCCGAACAAGTACAAATTCAAGCATGTGAATATGTGAGATGAAGTCGAACATGCAAGAAAGTCACCTGATTACCAGCCAATGATGAAAGCTGTTAACAAGCACGAGAGAAACCATCAATAATGAAAATGGATCTCAAGGTACAACAGGTACAATCCACGGAATGTGAACAGTGACATGGTGTCGAAAACCCGCAGAATCACTCGATCAAAGGCCAATGATGTGGACCTGTCATCGAATGCGAAGAACTTGCCATTGAGGCATGCAAGTTCCAAGGTACCGGTAGGGAGTCTCTAGATCAACTTCCTGGATAATGAGCTGAAGTCGACAGGAAGTGACCAGTCGAAGGAGGGCCACAATTTTTCCCACATCATTGACACGAGACAGAGGAACATAATAATAGTGAATCAAGACCAAACAGAGGACCAAAGGAAGGTTGAAAACTGTAGAGGCAAACTTCTCTTGAACATATCAACTACACGACTCTGGATTTAGCGGTATTTGACATCAAGGGATCTGAGGTCATGATGATGAGGCAAAGAGCAGATGAGATGTCAAAACAGATTACCCAAACCCATGGAGGCAAAAAATGACGAAATGAGATGTCCCCAACCTGACACGAATGCAGACGAGTGTCATGTTCAAGAGCGACATACTACCGGCACGACTAAAATCTGGTTCCATTTCCCCCCACCATTTCTGGCGAGTACCCTAATTATTTTTGGAAAACAAGCTCGAAGGGGATAGCCTATGCTTGTAATGTAAGTTTGTTCTTCGAACAAATCCATCCTAGTACATTTTACGAGCCCTAGGAAGGAGGAAATCAGTGAAAATCATGGTGACGATGTCTAATATCATCAGGTTTTAACGAGTTTGACAAAGGAAGAACTCGACATCTTTTCATGTTTAGAGAGTTTGAAAAGAAGCGGAAAAGAAAAATCCAGTAGGTCCCTTTTCGTAAATAGTCTCTCAGATCCGAAAAGGTAGAAAACAATATCCGAGAGAACCTCTTAGTTGTGATAGGCTAAGCTATTCATTTTTTGTAAATAATCTATCCCAGCCCGAAAAAGGGGTAAACGTATACTGGGTAGATATCGTTTCACAACCATTTAATGAGTTTAAAATGACAAGAGTCTCGACAATATTTTCAGTTTTAGAGAGTCATAAAAGACTGAAAGATGACTCCAATAATGACTTTTTCCTGTTTTTACCGATTCTAAAAAAGTATAAAATACAACTCGTTACTTTATCACTATCTTATTAAAGACCTGGCGCTGCACAAGAGACAAACGTAAAACCCATTTCTCGAAATAACATAGTGAAATAATCGAAAGATATGTCTCAAAACCTAATTAGGGTTTTGAAAACTTATAAAATGCCAAAAATGGTAAAAAATAATTACTTTTCACTTTTACCTCTTGTGGAGCAATAGTTACCCTTTTTACACTGTGATATTGTGGCGGCGATAGCGGGCAATCCGACAGACCAATCTCAAATCCGTCAGTTCCAGGTAAGAGTCGACATCCTTCCGTGCAGTTTGATTCCTCTTTCATTTCGTGCAACCCCAAATTTCGAATTCTGTGGGGGAATTTGTAAAAAATAGGGCACGACGGTTGGCGTGAGTATCGAGCACGAACTCGCGCCAATCGCCCAAATTTTTGAACTGGGGCGCGCCGACTGTTTCTAAAATAGTTACACCAACCGCAAAAACCATTTTAGCTTATGAATTCAAGAAAGTAATCCCAATTTCACAAATCAAAAGCTTTTAATTTGGCTAATGAGGTTCATATGAACATGTTTTCAGGTTTGAAGTGGCAAAATGGTGATCGAATGGAAAGAACGGGAACACAGTAAAGAAGACGAGCTTGCCATGGACAATGAAAGATGCATGGAAGCTCTTAGAGATTGTGGACTGAAAAAATTCTTCATGACACCATGCCTCAGAGCTCAACCGGAGCTGCTGCAATACTTAATCAGTATCTGGGATGAGGATCAGGAAAAATTCATTCTTCGTGACCAGGAACTCGAGATTAATGTTTTAGACATTTATTTCATAACAGGACTGTCACGGAGGGGGGAAACACCAGTCCTGACCGGCACCCGGCCCACCATGGAGAACATGAGCATGGTGATTGGAAGGGTATGTCGAGGGGCACAGAAAGGATCAGGAAGTGGGAAAGTGGATATCCAGACTATCCCAGACTTGGCACTAAAGGTAGTTCTACACACTATCACACGAGCTGTGGGATAGCAAGCACCACACGAAGAAACAAAGACACAACTACTTCTTATTTTAGATTGTTTGACACCAACACTCTACAACTGGGCAGAGGCAGTGACAATCAATATGAAACGTCAACTGACGAAATGCAAGAAGACCAAAATAAAGCAGTTCAGATATGTGTCCATTCTGGTATCGTTCTTCCTGGAACGACTACCAATATTTCAGCGATAGGAAGTGATAGTTCCAACACCACAGTACAGGAGCCACGGATGGCCCATTGGGCAACGCAATACCCAGTCGGGGGGTAGTCCAACGGATGTCACCGGGCGGGTTGTTGATGCTCGTGACGGTGATTGTCGTGGAGGACTAGCCCTACTCTGGCACAGATTTTACTGGTGATCCAGATCTCCCACTCCCAGAAGGAGAGGATTGGGATGAAGCACTTGGTAAGACTCATTTTTTATTTTCATGAGTATTATGATTTTTGTTGTTATGGATGTCCTGACATTAAATCGATGTGTTTGCAGATGTTGGCCCAGAGATACCTGTAGGTATGTCTCTGATAGCAAGGCGAAACCCTTGCGACTTTGATATTTCCCCTCATGGCGAGGGAGGCAAGGAGGAGGAAATCATACGCAACTAGAGGGAATCTCTCCCAGGGTCCCAGACTATGCGCGATTCGACAATGTTCCTCGTGTATACCAGAGACACACTGTAGAGGTGTCAAACCGAGTTCACCGCTTGTTGAGGCGACTTGTACGGGAAGTGACATGCTATCATGAGCATCATGGTGATTAGACACCTAGGTTTTATTTCTGCATATTTTTTGAGAGACATGATGTCCTAGGATGTAACAGAAACACACATATTTTTTGAACTAATGATGCACACTGATGCAAACATTCGATATATATATATACATCTATTTTCCTGTATGGATCTTTCATGTGATAATGATTTTACAAATTTCGCAAATGTCTATCTAATACAATGTTAGCCACTGTATCATTTAGTGCATTCATATGCCTAGGAATATGTTGATATGTGATATAATCAAAATGTATTTCCAGAAAACGAACACGTAAATACAACCTTAAAATATGAGGGTTTCTAATTGAATAATGTCCATTAAGTTGAAGAACGAAAAGCTGTGAGTCTATATTTACAACCAATGCACGAATGCTAGGGGAAATCGCCTCGGTTAATAGTTCAATGACAACACTATACTCAGCGAAATTTTTTGTAGTTCGTCCTAGACAAATACCTTGAAGATCTATCAACTCACTAGCAGGATCATAAATCACCCAAGCTGCTGAAGACAGGTTCTGGGTACTACAGGAAGTACCATTCGCTAAACCGACATAAGGGGTAATAGACATCTACACAATAAGCAATGACCCAATAAGAAGAAAAATGCTCGCAAAGCACCCCAAGCCAAAAAATGTACAAAAATGAAAAGAACACCTATGTACACAAAACATGCACGAATGACTCATGCATACTATTTTTTGAGATACAACCCATTTCTAGGAGGATCCAGAGGATGACCTTCATAATCAATGAGCTCATAGGCCCCATTTCGCAAGACACATTTAGCAATGTAGGGCTCATACCACATGGGTTGAAATTTACCTGCCCCCAACTTATCATGAGCTTGGTCGTACAGGAGGATGAGGTCTCCTTCTAAGAAGGAGCGAGGGGAAACAGACTAGTCAAAATGAGCTTTGACCTGCTTCTTCTGTGCCTCGATGACCAAAGCAACAAAGCGATGTGTTCCATCTAGCCTTTCTAAGTAGAGAAGATGATCTTCATTTGGCGAAGTGTTCGACAACAATTCAACAACCAACTTGAGCAAAGGTATTTCACACTCAATCGAAAGGGTAGCTTCTCGACTGTAAACAAGCTGAAATGGAGTGAATCCGGTCGCATCATTAACTAAGGTTCGGTATGCCCAAAGAGCCGAAAATAACATGAGATTCCAGTTGGATTTGTGCATCCCAATCGTATGTTGAAGCATGGTGACAAGAACTATATTCATGGCTTCAACCTAGCCATTGGCTTGAGGATAGTATGACATTGCTGTCATGATGCAGACCCAACTTGGAAGCCAACTCCGCCACCATATAATGCCGAAAATGGGAACCATGATAGGTAACGATGGCTTGAGGGACACCAAACCTAGAAATGATGTGATTGAATATGAACTGAGCTTTTGTCTTACCGTCAGTCGCAAGTGTATCATTTATTTGGCCCATTTGGTGAAGTATTCAACGGTTACGATGATATAAGCATGCCCCCTGGCTGAGTGAGGGTTACACGTCATAAAATCGATGCCCCAATTCGCAAAGGGACCAATGGTAATGACAGGGTGGAGATGTGAAGGCGGTGCGCGCATATTGCGCTAATAAATATGGAAATCATGACATTTACGAAAAACGACAATGTAGTCCTTGAAGATTGAGGGCCGAAAATACCCAGCACGAAGAAATTTTTGTTCAGTGGCATAACTAGACATGTGACCGACACAAGCACCACTATGACAATCATTCAGGACTTTCTCAGCCTCCTCAAGAGTCAAACACCGACGGAGAAAGGAATCAACTCCAACGCGGTAAAGTGTATCTATGACTATACGATAAGGTTGTGATTGATGACGGATGCGTCGACGAGCATCCTTCGTCAACTTAGATGTAAAAGTAGAAGTCTAAAGATATATGATGATATCACCGTACCAAGGATCGAAGGTGCTAATTAGAAAAGTTTATCTTCTAGAATGCATTCCTCAGAACCAGACGAAGCGAAGTCAGAGGGGAGGAAGCAGATCAGATCGACAAAGACTAATGATTTATTCGACTTGGCAGTAGTAAATTCCAAATCAAACTCTTGGATTATGACAATCCACTTCAAGTACTTTCCCCCCAGCAATTATCGAGACAATATATAGGTCATAGGGTTGAACTCATAAATCACAGTCACAGTACACAACAGAATGTAATGATGAAAACATTGAACTGCTTGAACCATAGCTAATGTTAACTTCTCAACATATGCATAGCGCATTTCAGGTTTGAGAAGGTTACAAGAGAGGTAGTAAATAACATGCTCATCACCGTCATCATC
Organism: Pinus albicaulis; assembly: GCA_034641835.2. Classification (NCBI taxonomy): domain Eukaryota; kingdom Viridiplantae; phylum Streptophyta; class Pinopsida; order Pinales; family Pinaceae; genus Pinus; species Pinus albicaulis. The sequence continues at coordinate 1,151,389,073 of CM076574.1, forward strand.
GTCTTGAACCAAAACCATGGAAATCGTGCTGAAAGTGGTGGCTAAATAGAGGGAAAAATCGCGATGATAGTTTGAAGGATGCAACAAAGGAGCGTTGAAAAGCAACGTCTTTTGAGCATCGAAAGAATTCTGGGTGATCTCATCCCAAAGGAACAGGACACCCTGCTTTATTAATCACATAAATCCTTTAGCCACTTTGGCATAGTTAGGTATAAAATGGCGCAAAAAATTAGCCTTCCCCTACAGACTTTGCAACTAATGTAATGAGGATGGAGAGGGGAGATTAATGATAGCCTTAACTTTGAGCGAATCGAGGCGAATATCGTCTTTGGAAACGATAAACCCCAAGAGTCTACTGGAAATGACGCAGAAGACGCACTTATGCGGATTTAACCAGATGTTATAGTGTCGACAATGAAGAAATATCTGACGAAGATGGTTAGGGTGGTTTTTACGTTTGGCTGAATGAGCCTGAAGGTCATCCAGATAAGGCTGAACGATGTGCTTAATATCGTGAAAAGAATATGACATCGCTTGTTGAAATTTGGCCCCAACATTTTTTAAGCCAAAAAGGAGTTTTTTATGCAAAAGTACCCTAGGGACAGATAAAGGTAGTCTTATGTTGATTGGTTGGGAGAATGTTAATCTGGTTATAGCAAAAAAAGTCGTCCATGAGGGAAAATATCTCACTCCTAGCACAGTCATCAATGATTTGATCAATAAAGGGAGTAGGATAATTATCCTTAGGACAGGCCCGGTTTATGTCATGATAATCAACACAGACCCGAATGGTACCATGTTTCTTATCTACAGGGACAATGATGGACACCCATTCTATCAAGGGAATCAATTAGATAACACCAGCTTTGAGAAGTTTTTCAACTTCAACCTTAATGGCGGCAACCTTTCTAGGGTGCATAGGACGAAGGCGCTGACGAATAAGCTTCGAACCAGGGTAGGTAGGAATCTCATGCACCACTATAATAGGATCGATGTTGGGCATTTCTTTGTAAGACCATGCAAAGATGTCGTAGAACTCGCAGAAAGACTAGTATAAACCTGAACTTCATCTGAAGAGCAGGTCACCCCGATATGGATGTTCTCGACAATTCCCGGTTTGACAGAAATGTCGATAGGCATCGTCTGAGTGATGTTATTCAAGTTACCCTCCGTAAAAACTTCATGTTTCAGAATAGGCATTTGAAGCAGAGGAGAAGGAACCTAAGATGAAAACCTCCAAAGACACATAGACATGGCTCTAAGGCCAGGCATGAATGAGGAACGATGATGAATATCATCCCACGGAGAATCCTCGAGAGACATAGTTTCCACGATGGCTTCATCACAGGGAAATATCTCTTTCAAGGGATCAGGCGAATCCGAATCACCGAGCCAAGGGGATTGAGAATATATAAGTGTCAAGAGACATGCTCAAAGGAGCATGATCAGAAGGCAGAGGCTCTGAAGTCGAAATAGGTTCATAATAGTCAATCTCGATCAGACTTAACGACATCGAATATCCAAAAGAATCGATCTATTTAGGCGAAGGGATGATCCACGGGTCGTTAGATCGAGAGATCATATTAATTTGAACAGTGTTGGGTGGAGGGAGAGGAAAAATACCCATGAGGGCAAGATCTTTGAAGAGACCCGACCCTACGCTCTCGTAGGGAATAGGAATTTGATCCACATACGGAACGTTGTTCTCGGAAGAAGAAGTGAAGAAAGATAACTGATCAACAGTAAAAATCTTTCCTTCATGCATGAATTTCAAAACATGAAAGAGAGTGGACGGAACACACAGCATGGCGTCAGTCCAACTGCGACCGAGGAGAAGATTGTAATTGAGCTTGGCGTCAACTACTTCAACCTCGACATTGACTGTCTTCCCTTCTAATCTAATCGGTAAACTAGCGAGAACACCAAGAGGTTTAGATTTCCTTCCGTCAAATGCTTCAAGGGAATTTGGTGATGAATTCAGAGCTAGAGTACCAATGGCTTTCCAGCAAGCAGATGACATGACGCACGTAGACGCACCCTCGTCCACAACTGCCCGATGGATATTTAGACCACTAATACCAACTTGTATGATGAGCACAATTTGGTGCGGGAGTCGTGGGAAAAAAATCTCCAAGTCAAAAGCGAGAAGGCTAGAATCAGTAGGATCAACCCTGCCGATCATAGATAACAAGGCCTTCCGTTGAGACAGAAAAATCTAAAGTATTTCTAGTGCATACATTGCAGATGGCGCCTGAGTCAGATCCTCAACAATACTGTAATGTTGAGAAGCACGAGTGCTGAGATTGTAAGAATAATTACGGAGTACAACTTTGGAAGGTGGCCGTACAACGGGCTTAGTACTAGGCCTTTCAATTTGAAGAGGGCCAAAAGCAGGCAGAGGAGGAGGACCATCAGTGATCTCTTTCCCCACTGCCTGACACGATCCGGTATAATCTTTTGACCGAGTAGCGATGGAAACGGATGCAGTTCATCATGAAAACTTGAGATCCAAATGGGGTAGAGGACTGAGGTTTCTCTACGATCTGGGTCTACTGTTATGGAAAAGGTTTTGTGAGAACAATTGTAGTTCCCTGGGTGCCTTTGAGCAATCTACTTACTTCGGCTTGTCGAGGACAGTCCTTGGTGCAGTGCTCTTCGTCACAAATCAAACAAGGGTACTTCGGATTACGCTGTGAACCATCATCAACATGAGGTTTAGATGAATCCTGTTTCGAGGTATCGGCTTTGACCTTACCTTTACCCTTCTTTTTTCCTTTGGAAGTCTTATCCCCTAGATTGGCCTGAACGACATTGACTTCAGCGGTGGTACTAGAATTCGGGGTAGGCTGAGAAGTAGTACCATTGGAAGGATTAGAATTTTGCTTATGTTAGGTCCTTATATTACTAGTGTATTCCCTTATTATGTTAGTGTAGACCCCTTATTGTTATTATTGTACCCCTGTAACCCCCATTTTGTTATTATTTTGCCCTTAAATTATTATTGTTAGGTCGGCTAGGATTAAATTGTGGCCCCATGGACTCATATATATATATATATAGGAGGTTTTTTCATTTGTATCATCCAAGAATTGTTCATTCATGTAATGTATTGGAGGTTTCCCCCTCGAAGTGGCTTATTTATAAGGCGTTTATATCTCTTTTCTTCTATTTTTGGAGCTGGTTTCAAAACATTTGGTATCAGAGCTTTGAGATTCTAGGGTTTCGCTGCTCCAAATAGGTCATCGTGGCATTTTTGCTATAAATTTTGTTCTACGAAGGTTAAAAATCTGAAATTTTTAGAGTGAGAAGCCAGAATCCTGAGGAATATCATCAAAAAATTTCAGAGCTTGGTTCGCAATATTTTTGGAGATATGATCTATGAAAGTTAGGTCATTTTGCAGGCTCATGAATTTAACCTAAACATGTCATCGTGGTATTTTCGTAATAAATTTTTTTCTACGAAGGTTCAAAAGCTGAAATTTTTAGAGTGCGAAGCTAAAATCTTGAGGAACATCGTTGCAAAATTTCATATATTGGTTCACAATATTTTCATAGATATGATCTGTGGAAGTTAGGGCTTTTTGAGGCTTCTGAATTTCATCTCAAAGAGGTGATCATGGGAAAATATTCATAACTCTCTCTTTGAGCATTGGATTGGAATTCTGCAAAAAGTGGTTGCAAGTAAACATACTGTAGTTTTCACTATATTTTCAGAGCCAAAGGAGGAAACAGTGACATGTGGCAAGTCGTACAAGTTCGCTCTACTGATCCAGTCCATAATTAGGTCATCGTGGGAGGTTGGACATAAGTTTGTCTTGAAGAATCAAAATTAGGTCAAACCTGTGGAATTCGAAAGAAGATTCAGAGGGCTACTTCAGGGCCGAATTTCAGATATTGAAGATCTAAAATCACAGAGAGTATTGAGTTTCAATATATAGATACTCAAAAGCAAGAAAAAGGTGTGTACTTGTTTTTTAAAATTGCATAACGTTTATTTGAGAAAGCAGTTTGAAGTGATTCCAAGGGCATATTGAAGAATTTTTACCAGTAATGGGTTCTATAATGCCTCCAAAAAATAATTCCATACCCATTAAGCCCTCAGAAAGCTATACTATGACGCATGAAGAGGAAGAATTGCAGTATGAGATATCAAAATTATGATACCAAGTGCAACAAATTTCGATCTTACGAAGAGCAACCGAAGATGACATAAATGGTTTAAAAGCAGAAATGGAGGCTAATTTGGATTATTTGAAGGATCAAATAAAATCTATTATGGATGATAAAGTAGTGGAATATCACATCGAGCATCAACAACAAGTTCTCCAGCTCTCAAATGATAACCTAACTTTGGTGCAAAATCAAATGAAACAACTGGAAGATCAACATCACATCGAAAGAAGTTCTAAAGCAGTCACAAAAAAAAAAACTCGACAAGTACAATCAATTTCAAATTATCTTAGCAAGTGGAAGAACTTTCCTATAGAATATTCCACATAGGAGGATGAGAATTTTATACAGAAGCATCAAGAAATAATCAAGCGTTGAGGACAACACTTGTTTGAAGGAGAGGGGCATGTTAGGTCCCTATATTACTAGTGTAGTCCATTATTATGTTAGTGTAGACCTACTTATTGTTATTATTGTACCCCTGTAACCCCCATATTGTTATTATTGTGCCCTTAAATTATTATTGTTAGGTCGGCTAGGATTACATTGTGGCCCCATGGAATCCTATATATAGATAGGAGGTTTTGTCATTTGTATCATCCAAGAAATTTTCATTCATGTAATGTATTGGAGGTTTCCCCCTCAAAGTGGCTTATTTCTAAGGCGTTGATATCTCTTTTCTTCTATTTTTGGAGCTGGTTTCACAACAGCTTCCTAAGGTTCGAAGGAGAAGACTTTCGAGAAGTCTGAGACACGAAACCGATGATACCGTCGATAGATGGCGTCGCTAGTGATTTGGAAGTTCCAGGTTGAGGAGCATCAGGAAAGATATCATACAACGTGCCAGACTGAGAGTACACAAGATCCAAGTACTGGGCACAAACAATGGCCTGTTCTTCAGTTACACATTCCCCCATAGCTATGTCCTTAGAGATTTGATTGACAAACGAGGTAGTGAACCAATCAGTTAGAAGTTGATCAGGAATATTAAACTTGATCAAGCGACGATGTCGTCTCCATTCATGAATATGATCTGAGATATGAGTAGCTCGGTCCTGTTTCAAGGATGTGAGGAGGTATGTCTCGGTCTCATAACGAACCAGTAACTGAAAATGTGTAAGAAATGTGATGGCTAAAGAGTTGAAATCTTGAAAAATGCCACAAGATAATTCAATGTACCACTTTGCAGCGACACCAGTAAGAGTCCGTTGGAAAAGACAGAGTCGGATGGAATCGTCAACCCAAGAGTTAGAGGAACACCACAAGTGGTAGGTCATAATATGCGCTTGGGGGTCTTCTCCGGAATTGCCCTAAAATTTAGGACAATCACCAGGAATCTTGGTTGGAACAGGAGGTCAATACGGGTTATGAAGAATCAGATCGTTCGTTAACTTTGACACATCTGGAAGTTCCAAGGTAGAAAGAAATGGTCGCAGTTGTTCCCCAAGAAAGGGTAAAAACCAAGTGTATGATCGACCAAGAAGATGGCGACGGTGGAATGAGAAAACCAAGGCTCATTTGGCATGAATAGATTGACAAAATTGGCAATCACGAGAGGTAGGATGATAACTGTTTCATTTTTACCTAAGCTTGAAACACGGGAAACTATGCTTGGAATTGGTTTAATTTTTACACAATCTTGAAACATTTGGAAACTATTCTTGAAATTGGTTTCATTTTTACACAAGCTTAATAGAGGAAAATTATGCTTGAAATGATCTTGCATCCCCCCGGTATAATGGCTCCATTCGAGGTACATTCCCCCCGAGATTCATTTCATTCACCTAAGTAGACTATTGGGTACTGGGTGGAAGGAATGAAGGTTCATTTACAAGATCAAGTGAAAAAATCGACTGGGAATTTATGAGATCTAATCAAATATTTCAATTGGAAGAGGATTTGTTTCATTTTTTAATGAGCTTGACCTAGTAAAAGAACTATTCTCAAGGGACCTTGTTTCATTTTTTAAATAGCTTGACACAAGAAAGGGATCTGTGCTTGGAGAACCTTGTTTCATTTTTTAAGGATCTTGTCACAAGAAAATTATCTTTGCTCTGAAAATCTTGTTTTGTTTTTTAAGGAGCTGGACAGAAGAAAATGAACTTTCCTCCAGGAACCTTGTTTCTTTTTTTAAGGAGCTTTACACAAGACAAGGAACTCTGCTCGAGGAACCTTGTTTCATTTTTTAAGGAGCTTGACACAAGACAAGGAAATTTGCTCCATAAACCTTGATCATGGCCCATAGGAGGCCATGGCTTCCAAGAGGTTCTCATGAGATTAGAGAGCAATGCTCTGGAAGGGATACATATCAAGGGATATAATGGAAATATCGAGCTCCAATGCCCCCACTACATGATGCACTATATCACCAATTAGATCATAGTAGATGTGGGAACGGAACAAGTTGACACATAATTAACCTATGGAGAGGGAGATACCACTCACATATAAGGACCATTTAGGGATTTTGGTTGACTGAGAGTCAAATCAGAACTAATGAACTAAAGTTGTTCAATGGTCATGATTCTTCCTTCATGTGGAAAACACATCACACGAAATAGTGAAGAGACAAGAACTCCCATGACATAAACATATTCATGCCTAAGGAGTAAATTAAAATCCAAAGAGCCTTGGACTACCATCACACTGATATAGACAGTCTTTCCTCCCAAAGTGATGGGAAGCTAAGGAAGGATCCTTAATGGTTGATTGGCTCCTCCATTAAAAGCTAAGAAATTTTGGGTAACAATCACAATTTGCGGAGAACCTAAAGCATTCCAATCAGTTGAGGACATAATACTAACAAATGTGCCTTTATCTATAATAGTGTCTGGTATGGATATATTATAAGCAGTAAGGAGGAAGACTAAATCCTTCCAGCCGACTCCAATCAAAGGAAGTGACCATACTACTTGGAGGGGTTGTTATGGGTATGGGAAAACTACCCCCTTGCACCATGTGAATGGGGGAAATATTCCCTTGTTCCATAGGAATGATAAGATTGTCCCCCTGTATCATGGGTACGGGAGGATTTCCCCTGAGTTCATTGGGATCTGAATAAACAATAAGAACCTAAGCGGTATGAAATTCACTTTCTACGGGAAAGGTATGATAGATCGAAGGTGGAATTGAATCAACCATTTTCTCAACCAATGATTGGTCGAGAACAAACTCATGAGATTCACGTTCAAAGAGAGTGGGATTGACTAGATGTGAATTCTGATCAATCATTTCATCAACTAGTGAAGGATTGGGAGAAAGCTTATGGTAACGAGCAGGAAGTTGTGGCTGAGAAGTTGTAATGTTTTCCAACACTTTTGAGGCCTCATACATATAAGGACAAAGGTGAATAGGATGATTCCATTCACATAACTTACATGTAAATTTTACTTTACCCTATTTCTCATGGACCTCACTATTACTAGTGGAGGGTTTATCACCAACATGATTTACATAAGCTAATGATAAAGGCGAATGTGAGATTGTGGACCACACTTATAATACCTTAGGAATAATAGGATAATATCTAAGAAGGTGGTCAGCCTTACATAACTTGCAAGGGAATATAACTTTGCAGGGCTGATTGGAAGGTTCCTCCATACTAGTTACATGGGTAGCAGTGGTTGCTTGATTCCCCCCTGCTTATTTTTCTTCTTCTTAATCTTCCTTTTCTTATTCTTCTTATTCATCTGGTTACTAACTTTGAGGCTTTCACCAGATGAAGAGGAAGAAGACCGAACATGCGAAGAAGGAAAATAGTCAACTTTAGTATCAACTTGTTTAGGTGGAGGACTACTTGGTTGAGAAGAAATTTGGACATTCGGAACCAACGAGCTCGAAAATAAACAAAACTGGTAAACCAATGGTAAATCTGGAAAAGGAAAACGTTGCAATATAAGTAGCACCAATATTTACAAGAGGAAAAGGATTAGGATTCCCATCAGAATGGTTTCCTTGTTTGGTAGACTCGGGAAAAGTTGCCATTAGTCTCAACCTAAGATCCACTAAGGAGTTGTTCCAGAGGGAGGATGTTATTCCACGGTCAATTAATTGATTTTATAAATTAACAACAAAAATAAATCAAAGTGGGCAATCTAGGCATAAAGGTTTACCAAGAACCCATGAGTTGCAATATACACCTTGGCGAACCAAGGACTTAACATATGACAAACAATCTCTCCAAATGTTGTGTTCGGTGTATCACGGTATACAAGGGAGCTGACTTGGTTACTTATGGTGAGGATAGTAACCTAAGGTGGACTTCCAAAATATACTTGACAATACGTGGAAGTGCATTCCATAGTAGTGATGTCTAATGCATAACCGTTCGATGAGAGGATTCTCATATACTTTGTGTGTGTGGAGCATCATCCAATATACCAAAGGTACGTGGAGAACGATCAAATGCTCCTCAGGTTAATTGAAATGACTTTTATAGTTGATGGCACAAGGGGAAACTCAATTTATGGTTTATTTGATGCTTGGGCACAATTTTGGAGGTGGTATGGTTTATTAGGTGAATTAGCATGGTGATATTTGTAGTGTTAACACATATTATGGATATTCATGAGCTCCTTTGACTACTTTTCCTCACACGTGTGACTTAACAAACTTTTTTATGCTATCACCCCTTTCCCATTTATTTATATCTGGGACTACTTAGTTAGTTGATGACATTTATTCTTGGCACATGGTTTTACACAACTCATGGTTTTGATGGTTGCACATGGTATTTACTATTGGAGACTCTTATGACCCACACATATGGACTATTTCACAATTTTTGAGTTCATAGGGGAACTCCATTTTTGCAAAGCTAGTGAACCTTGCACCTTAGGTGCTAGTTTCTGGGACACAGAGATTGTGGAAGATGAGAAGGTTTCTTATCTAAAGTTTCACTAACAGGATAAATTAGACTCAGGTTCAGATCAACAAGATCCCATTGAAAAAGGATAGGGCATATTAACCTAAGTTTAGCTAGGGATTTGAGATGGCTTACCAAAATATTGAAGGAAGATGAACAAGTGAGAGCACCTGAGTCTACCTTTTAGATGCGTCATCTGCCTAGAATACATCCTTTTTCTGCTACACTGGTGCCTTCTTTCATTGACACATAGCCTTCCAACTTTGGGCAGGCTAATGTAGAGTAATTATGTTGTGATCCCATGGTTGAGTATAACACTATCCTAAATAATGATGTATGGAAAATCATGTCAAGATTAGTGCGAAATTTTGTGCTAGATTCCATATGGTTGTACAAGATTAAAAATGCAATATATGGGAGCATAGATAAATAATATAGGATAGTATAATTTTATTTATATCGAACAAGATGACCAAAACTAGGTCAAATGATATGTTAGGTACAATAGTGTTAAATATAAAGTGAGAGCATACAGGTTGCTCCTATAAAATATATATAAAGAAATAACATAAAAATTAGTTCTAAATTATGTTATATTAAATAAGATAAGTAGTATGGTATAATGAATTTTTAAATCAATTCAAAGATGCTACAATCATGAAATTATTGTTGATAAACGGACGCTCCGAACACAACAAAGCAGTTCTCCCGGATCGAAGGTGGTTAGAAACGATAGATATGGAAAATGGCAGTCACATGCAATCAAATAGGCTTCGGATTTGGATCAACAACAGATGCTACCCTCAAAATAGATCTGATACCATGTAGGGATTTACAGGGTAAGTTCCTTAGATCAAATACCAAAGGTCACCTCTCACAAATAGGTCAGAGATCAGTACACCAATATTTGACGTGGTTAAAACCCTCAAAGAGGGAAACAGTCTATGACCCGAGCTAATGCGACTGCTTTAGGCAATTTATTAATATAAAGAAAGAAAATTTACATAATATTCTCTCATAAATGGTTACTAGACAAATGACCCTCCATGCTCTTTAAATAGAGATCATGGACCAATCGGGTGTTAGCCGCAGCTCAAGTGTTGGTAATATCGAGGAGAGAGTGAACCGTCATATCACTACATATCGTAACCGTTGGATTATAAGTTACAAATGTACATAGTAAAGAAAGACACTTTACCTAACTCTACACTAGACCAAGTTATGCTTAACTATTTCCAATGTTTCAGAATATCCTAACAAATCCTTCAGTAGGGAGGGCTGAGATGCAGATGTTTCATTTGAGGGGCGTTTATCAACCACCCCCCATTTCTACTCTCACTCTTAGCATCAGAGGCCGAAGAGAAGAAAATTGTAATGACAGACTGGTTTGAGGATCTAGAAGAGATTCTTTGAGAAATGTCTTACACTCCTAATCAGATAGGCATATGCCGATATAGAGAGGAATTCCTTTGTGTGCCTGTGTTGCACAAACTATCTCAAGATATTATGTGGCACCATCGTAAAGGTATCAGTAGTTGTGACCGGATGGAATTATATACCATATCCTTTTCAATACTGCAATCTATAGTTTCCATTCTAGCACTTGAGGAATCATTGTGGGATAAAATTTGCTACTTGTGAAAGCCAAATCACTGTGAAAAAATAACTATTGGTATGTGTGCTGGGGGACCAGTTCGAACCCGTTTGGAAGAATTGGGACTACCCAACTACCCTTAACAACATAGGCTCCGCAGATGGGGAAAATTTAGCCATATAGTTTGAATTAACTCCGCCTAAACATTATCCACCCACCTACCCCATCGGTTACTG
>CM076574.1:1151400036-1151447677 GCA_034641835.2 Pinus albicaulis
AACACCTTCTAAAGATTCAATATTAGTGTTGTATTAGTGTTTTCAGGGGTTAAGAGCTTTCTCCCCCATCTTTCTTGAGCTAATATTGACATATCCTTGTATTTTCTATTATTATGTTGTAGTGTCTCCATATAAACTACGCATTCATAGCTAGGGCATATTTATGTAGCAGTGTTTTGTTCTATTTGATGTACATGTCTTATTGAGGCTTTCATTACCAAGCTTCAGTGAGAGATTCCTCAAATAATTGTACTCTCTTGCTGCCATATTATACATTGATCAACTATTTACATCTTCATGTGTCATGGCTCATTAAAATAACGTTGTGCATTCAATTCTTGTTCAAGTATTGTTGCAGTCCCCTCATCGGGAAATTTTTGAGGACATCTAAGTGTGGGAGATCTGTTTAACCCACTTAGAAGGATTTATTTGGAGCCATCTCTTGGATTTAAGTCTTAGATGCATTGATCAAAGGGATCCAGGTCCTGGTTTCAATTCCTGTAGTAGCCATTACTGGAAAATGCGTTTTCTAGTCATGCCTTGCTAGCTGTTCTAGATTTGGAATATTACAGTGGTATCAAAGCTACTTTGTAGGCTCAGCCTGTGAGTCTAAGCCCAAGAATATCAAAAGACTAAAGAGGATGGGTTTTATCTCATCATATTTCATATCCATGAAGAACCTCTCCAAAGAGGATAAGCATAAAGAAGAGGAAGGCCCCTGCACTTCCTATTCTCATCAAGGATACAAAGAAATAAGCTAGAAGAAGACTCCATCTTTTGGAGGAGAAAAATAAAATGGGGATAAGCTTAAAAAGCTTCTTCCTAAATTTGTACATAACATTCATGAGGATTTCAAGAAGATCCGGAGGGAGATGTATGAAGAGTCTCCAAGAGGGTTTGATTCAAAAGCAAACTCTAGATTTGAGGAGTGTGAGCAAGTAGCTACACATCCTAATACTCAGCGCAGTCACATGCCCAGGATTGCCAGAAGAGAGATGGAAAGAGAAGAAGAGGTTGCTAGGAGGGAAACCCTTAGTGATTTCCTTAAGGATTATGAGTCTCAAACTCAGAAATTCTGAGTCATCTCAGTTTTTCAAAGTTTTTCAAGATGAAGGTGAAAGGAGGAGAGCAGCAGGATATATTCATTCTATCTACCTTTGAAGGTTCACCTACATGTTCAGCCAAAGCTTGGGTGGAAGAGTTAGATACCTTATTGTAGCAGCACCACATTCTTGAAGATGAATTCATCAAAGTTGCAGCGCTGCATTTGAGAGGTAAGGCTTTTGCTTGGTGGATTTTTGAATCCTTTTCTTTGAGGAATGTAAAAATTGCATCTTATCAAGTTTCACTAAGGCATTAATGAAAAAAATTGATAGAAGGATTCATGAAACACATATGGTGGAGAAAAACAAGAAAACTCAAACAAAACCCTTGCATGAAAACTTGCACCATACTTTGTCGGAGGAGAAACTTTCTTCTCACACTTTTGAGCAGGAGAGCATGGAGATCTCTTTTTCAAAAAGGGATCAAATCAATGGAGGGTTGCCCATTCATGTTGCAAAGATTGAGGGCAACAGTTTTTTCATGTATAGAGATTATCTAGTTCCTCATGCAGAGGAAGGAGGAGCTCTTTCTCCAAGCAGAGGGATGATTGCATCTTTGCAAGGAAGTCCCCAGGATCTCATGTGTGGATATCAAGGCACAACTCATGTTTTACATGTGCCATTGTTGAAAAGGTGTGGAACCATGGAGAAACAAGGAGAAGGTAGGGAGGAGACCCAACATCATGAGATGAAGAGTACACATCCCTATTCATTTCTGGAGGTTTATGCACCTAAGAAGGTGATTCTATTACACAGTGGAAGCATGGAGAGTTATCTCCATTCATCTATTCAGTCATCTCTTGATGATGATGTCTCATTGCATGGAGACATTTTGCTGGGGAGACCACTGGATCAGCAGAGGAGGATGGATGCTTCATCAGTTGAGGCACCACTCAGTGATTTCAGAGGAGTGGAAACCTTGGGAGAGATTGATACAACGCTGGGAGGCTGGGGTAGACTCAAGGAGAGAGGGAGCATTCTCTCAACATCAGCATTACCCACTTCCATATCAAATTCTGCGTTGTGGCAGAAGCAGCATGGGAAGGATAGCAGCCTTCCAACTTGCATCTTTGGCATGGGAGATGTCAAAGAGGAGGATGAACATATGACAGATGCTCTTCATGAGATATCATCAGCGTTGTCACTATGGAGGTTAAATCCATATTGGAGCTCCCAACTGTTGGTGGAGTATTACAAGGATATTTTCACTTGCATGATCTTGGATGACCAGCTGCATGAGGAGGGATATTCAGTCAGAGATGGGGTCATCTTCTATCATGGTAGGATCTTCTTTCCTAGAGCTTCCAAGCTCAAGGAGAAGTTACTACATGAGGCTCATGAGGGTTTCCTTTTCAGTCCCACTTATTCTATGAGAGCATACCACACCATCATGGAGGGGTATTTTTGGAGGGGCTTTGAGGAGTATATATATCAGCATATTAGCATATGCATGGATCAGATGGAGATGGAGGAGAGACACGAATCTTTGAGAGAGTTAGCATAGCCACCTCTTTTCTCTTTGAAGATGAGAGGAGACTCACTTATGAGCCACTCCACTTGTAAGAGCAGAACCTATGGTAAGGGTGATGATTCTTTTCATGATTATTTATATGATGTATGTCCCTTAACCATACATGTGCAGGATTTTGCTCCAAGGAGGAGCATTCTTTCTTTAGAACTTCATGGTCTAGTTGAGGCCATAAGCATGATTGATGGGCATTCCCTAAAAGGACTTGGGGAAGAGAGATATTATGGAGGTGTTGTGGCCAGCAAAAACCCCCCTTCTTATTTAGTAGTATCACTAATACTAAATAAGTGGGGGCCCTTAGTCAAAAAAAATTAAAAATCGATTAGTGCTTGTATTTCCTTTTTCAATAAAAATTACTATCATAAACTTAAGAGAATACCCCTTGAAAAATCTAAAAAAACTTAAGTTTTATGATAAGGTAGGATCAAATCATTCCTTAAGAAATATCGCAATGCAAAAAAGGTAATGGATACCTCCTTACAAGCAGAATTCCAAGATTGCGAGATCGCGATGCGAAACTACACACTAAAAACATTCATCGAATCGCATGCCTCAAATATCACTTACGCTGAAAAACCTCAAACCGCCGATATGCGATGGCACATATCGCAAATCGCATTTCGCAGAAAAACATATTAACAAATGATTGTCATATGTTACGCTCCAGCGATATTGCAGTATTGCGATTTTGCGATTCCACAAGATTGCGATTTGCGATACTGCGATCTGCGATATTGCGAAGCAAATCACAGATCGCCTTATCGCAGATCTTTAGGGCTCGTTGTACGAAAATTCTTTTTCCATAAATTGAGACCTGATTATGCGCTTTAATGTTAATCAATGAGTTAGTTGCCAATCATTAATGAAATATGGTTTTGTTCTGATTGAAGAGCCATTTCACGTAAGGTGGTATATTTTACATGTCTTCGGCATTTAAAGCTTTCTCGTCACCTTTTTTATCATTATTTATCACCTCATTTGTAAACGGCAGGAACGAAGAACAGAAAACCATGCAAAGCAGTATTCAAGATATTATGGGAAAGAAAGGAAAAGCTCCGAGTTCTGAAGACAAAGAAATGACGCCCTTGTATACAGACACCGCCTGTAATAAAGATGTTGGTATTACTACTTGGGAAGGAATGTACAGTCTACTTGAGGAAGAGAATCCCAAAATAATGGAGGTTACAGCTACTAGAGACTCACATGGGTCTTCTGAGGCATCTATTACAGAGCTAGCTTGCTCGTTCTTACACCGGATAGCGGCAAGGCCCAAAATTCTTCCATACACGGACATGGTTAAATGGGTACCGGACGGCGTTGACATCACAAATAGACAATTTAAGACTCAGGGTCAAGGACTCATTGGCTCATTCACTCCACAAGATTTGAGACTCATGTATCATTTATTAAAGCCACAGGCGACTTATAACAAACAGTTCATGGAAAAGTTTGCTAAATAAAATGAAGACCTGGCAGAATGCAACAAGGACTGGTCAAGGAGGGACGAACCACTAAAAAAGGATAAACATGGGTATCTACTGAAAGTACAGCAACTGCAGACAGGCTGGAGACAAAAGGCTCAAGAAAAGGCAGAATCAATCAAAAGATTAACTAAGTTGAATTGGGATTCTTACTGGGCATATTCGGTAAAACCACACAGCCAGTGCATGACTCTCAAATGTATCATCAATTCTACCAAGAAGATGGCACCAACTCTTGCCGATTCCATTTTCGCAGGACAGTTAAAGTTGGAATTCGGCCAGCCGACTCTTCTCAAACAAATGTTGAACGCTTGAGATTTCAAGGAACAGATACACAAATAGTTAGTTGTTAGTTTTAATTTTAGATTCAGTGTTAGTATTAATTTTTCTTTATTTTTGCCTGAAATGAGGACGGTCATTTAAACTGTATCCTACATTTTTGTAATAAATTATTTTTAGATTTAGTTAGTATTTAAACCCTTTTCATGCATTTAGAGAAAGGTCCTGAAATTTGTCAAAAACTTGTCCTCAGAACATGCACTTTTGTACCCTCCGAGGAGGTTTTGATGAATGAATGGAACAGGATTTATTGATATCTGCATTTAATATCTACTACTGATGTTGCACTTTTGTACTCTTAGTGGATGTTGGATTAAGAAGAGATAAGTCATTATTACTTGAAGCTCATGAGTAGAACTAGCTATAAATGGTACTTTTATCTCTTAACTATTTCTGCCTTTGAGTTAAAGTGATATTCATGTTCAGTTGTTTATATATTGATGCGTGAATGCTTGAGTTATCATTTGGCACTTTTGTACGGTGATAGCTATTTCTTTATGCTTAATATATGAGTAGCTTATTATGTGATATGTTTTTCACAATTGTTTCGTCTAAATTTTTATACAAAGTGGTTTATCTCCATTGAATTCTTTTCTCATAACAGTTGAATGATCTTTATTACCAATTGTTATTTGAAATCATTTTAGATCACATAACGGAAAGATTACATCCCGGGTTAGCATAGAATTAGATATTTATGTTTATTAGAATACAATTTCATGTTATTATATTAGAGTTAGAATAAAAGCATTTCACTTAGGAAATTTTAGAAAGGAAATATCAATTCTCAACACACACACACATATTGGGAAATTGGTCCCATATCCCCAGTCGGACCCACTATACCAAATGGAAAAGGAGCTGCTAACCAAGGTTCGGACCGGGTGGGTATCCCCCTTGTTGTAGACCCGATTTTCGGGGCTTCAACAGGAGGACATTCTCATTGTACACCTTACACTATTCACTTCCTCCATACTTATGAGGAGATTGGAGCAATAGGCAAGTGGTTGAGAGGCCACTTATTTTATCAGACTCTATTGTAGTTGATGGTCAAGTTGTGCTGGTTGCACTTGAGGGACCATTTTCCTTCTCATTTTTTGCATATGGCAGCGAGTATGATTCTCATTTTTGCTCCCTATGGCTCTGTTATTTTTGTCTTTAGGAGGAGCATGCTTGGGAGAGAGACACATGGGGTGAATGTGTCCTTTGAGGGAGAAATTCCTCACACTTTTTACACTACATGTTCTAAGGGGAGCATGGGATATGATATGGTCACATTGATAGCACATTTGTCTCTTTATGAGGTGAGCCATATGATGGAGGAGATTTCATATGATGATGCCTTCCAACTCATCATATATGGAGATACTTGGGCTAGCTTGATTTGCAGTGTTGGGGGAGAGGTCTTTGGAGTTCTAGTCCTCATTTTTCCACTTGAGGGCCAACTTATTGTAGCCCATGGACATCCAACACTCTACACTTTTCATAAGTGGAGATATGGACAGCATGGGATAGGCTACATAGTCTACCATGTGCATATTTTCATCCCACCTACTTTGCCGGAGCCAAAGGTGGATGACAGCTTTCAGGAGTTGCCTAGTTGGAAGGTGACTCATTTTGCATGGCTCATAGCTTGGAGATGGAGGATCCATATGGGAAATATAGTTCCCATTTTATTTCAGATCCCATTCTTCAAGGGGGGCTCTAGACATCACTTTTCTATCCTCTTGAGTATTTCACTTTTACATGATGATGGCTTGATAGCTGACTTGCATGCTGAGGAGGAGAAATGTGGAGATTTGATTGATGAGATAGCATCACTTTCCTTGGAGGAGATCATCATAGAGGGATGCTACAGGGAGAGGAGAAGAGAACTCAGTCTATCCTTGCACTTGCATGAGGACAAGAAATCTTTGAGAGGGGAGGAATGTAATATTCCAAAATTTGCAAGCAGCAAATTGGAATATTAATTTTTGCTTATGTCATCTAGGAGATGAATAAAATGGGTAAAAGGCCCATGAGTAGGAATAAAATCCCTCATAGTGTGAAAGGGATCATTGTAGCATCTTATTTTGCACCTTCCAGTGTGAAAAGGGGTGACTTGCATGAGGACAAGGTCAAGTTTGACCAAGTCAACAACGCTGCCTAAGATGTGTAGCTTGCTTGGGAAGACAGCGCAATATTGGAGGGAGAAATATTCTTTGTGGAAGAAACCCTAATGTGTGGGGTCCAGGGAAAAGAGGCATTAACTTGCATATAAGGAGGAAGAGGTAGCCATAGTGATACATCTTTTGAGAATTTGATCATTTGTCTATTTATACTATTTGCATTCTTCGGCTATTAAGTTGAGTTGCAAAGCTGCTTAGCACGAGGGATTCCTGTTTAGGATTTCCTCTCCTTCTTGAGAGGCCTCTTGAAGGATTGCACTTCATTTTCTCCACATATTGGCTCAAGGCCAAATCCACTACTTCAGTCACTGCATTATTTCTACTGAAGTATAATGTAGTGTTGTTGGGTGTTGCAGTGGAGGGGTTCTACAACACCATTCCTTGTCTCATATTTCAGAGGAGGGAATCTCTATTCCTCGGGAAGGTTAGTAAGGAAGATTTCAAAGCTGATTTGCATATCTTGGCATCAAAGCCAAGCATATCCCATCATAGACAGCAGAGTTGAGCCTCCATACTGTGTTATTTCAATGCACACTTGCAGTGAGGGGTTGCACCAGCTTCTTGGAGGGCAAGATCTTCAGTGTTGGGATCAGCCTTGCATTGAGAGATCCATTGGAGGAGGTTTGTTTCAAATTGAGAATCATCTTTAGCCATCTCCATGTATTTCTAGTGTTGAGTTGTAATTGATGCCCAACAACTCCGGCATTTCTACAGATTTTCCATTTGTACATGTATTGCAGCCAATCCTTCTAAGGATTGTGTATTAGTGTTGTATTAGTGTTTTCAGGGGTTAAGAGCTTGCTCCCCCATATTTATTGAGCTGATATTGAAATATGCTTGTATTTTCTATTATTATGTTGTAGTGTCTCCATATAAACTGTGCAATCATAGCTAGGGCATATTTATGCAACAGTGTTTTGTTCTATTTGATGTACATGTCTTATTGAGGCTTTCATTTCAAATATTGAGTGAGAGATTCCTCAAATAATTGTACTCTCTTACTACCATATTATACATTGATCATCTATTTACATCTTCATGTGTCATGACTCATCAAAATAACGTTGTGTATTCAATTCTCGTTCAAGTATTGTTGCAGTCCCCTCATCTGGAAATTTCTGAGGACATCTAAGTGTGGGAGATCTGTTTAACCCACTTAGAAGGATTTCTTTGGAGCCATCTCTTGGATTTAAGTCTTAGATGCATTGATCTAAGGGGTCCAAGTCCTGGTTTCAATTTCTGTAGCATCCATTACTGGAAAATGTGTTTTCCAGTCATGCCTTGCTCGTTGTTCCAGATTTGGAATATTACAAAATCTCAAATCTTATCCTATCCTACCTTGTAGTTTCCATCCCTTATCCTTAGATCTATTCCTCCCATAAAGAGTGGATCTCAATCCCTAGATTGGTAAAATGATAAGAACTCCCAACTTACCCCACTCCTCTATATATTTACAACCTACCATATGCAAGGGGTTGGATTTTGGAGATATAATTTTATCATCATGTTGTTGTGGTAAAGAGTTAACATTCCATCCATTAGAGTGATTGGAAGCGCACTTTGTGATGAATAAGGAACAAGTCATTCTGGAGGAGCTCTTCTACAATATCAACATCTATTTATGGTTGTAAATCCTTCCATTTATATTAATGCAAATAGTTCTTTATTTTCCTATATATGATGTTGTTATTTCATGTATTTTAATACCATGTTGATATATTCAATAAAGTGATTAGATGATGTTGCATATATCCCGTAGGTTCTTGGATTGTGTTGTCTGACTGTGCAGGTTCTAATTTTGGAAATCAAAGTTAGGATTCGAGCATTCAAGCTAAATAAGGAGAAAATCATGCAATGGATTACAGGTAGGCTTCATCATGTCATCTATTTATTTTAAGGAAAACATTGGGTTCCTTGTCTATCTGTTGTTCTAAGTTAGACCACTAGATATAGGGGAGATATTTTTGTCCGCAGTTGTAAATCTTGCATAACAAATTGGCGGCTCCACTAAGGAAATGTATATTAATTTGGTGGTTTCTTTTTCTTTAGAGTTTGTTTCACCTCTTATTTGTATCTTCATTGTCATCTTCAGTCAAGAACGGACCTAGGAAGCCCTTTCATTGAGACTCAATAGAAAAATTTGTGATATAACTCCCTTACCCTAGACCAATGCACCCCTTATGCCTTTGACAGAGCATTTTACCCCACCTGAGCCCTCTCCATACCTGCGTTGCAAAGCACTAGGGCCTCTTCTCCACCACCATTGGCCCCTGTTTTTGCACAAAATTTGTTCTTGTTTTTTATTGCCTCTTTGATCAAACTACTTCTATCTGACCTTCCCTGAGTCTTGAGTGCCTTGTGGTCTCTCTAAAGCCTCCATTCAGTTTGTATTTGTGTTTAATGACCTTTGGTAAGGATTAGTTTCGATTTTCCTTTGTTCATATCATTTGGTCTCTTGCAAACTAATTTTATTTTGTCATTAATTGTTTGGATGAATTCTGGTTCTAATCCTGATTTTGAAAAGTGTATTTGAATTAGTGATTAAATTTTTTCGTCTTACTTTTCCTCATTTTGAAAATTAAGCGTGTCGAAAGGAAAAATCTATTTACATTTGCATCTAGGTTTTTGTGTGTGAAATTGGAATCCCCTAGTGTGAATTGCATATTTTTTCTTTCATTTTTGCAAAACAAATCTCCCCTCAATCACTAGGGGTGGGTGGGGAGGACTAAATTGTGTGAGTGTTAATCGCCTTTGAGTGACATCTATTTTGATTTTCAAAAATTTTACCCAAATTTCAGTTTCAGTTCTCTGTTCATGAAATCTCATATTATGTTTGATTCCATTGGAATCCTCTTGTGTTTGTTTTCAAGAATTATCTTGCATAGATCACATTTACATAGTTATAATTCTATTTTTCACAGCAAGAAAGGAATTTGTGCATAGATTACATTTGCATGGTTTTCAGGGGAATCATGCATAGAATACATTGCACGGTTTGACACCTTTTAATGATTTGGAATGAATTGGAATTGTGAAATTGAAAGATCTAGTTAGGAAGATATTGTTTGCAACATATTTGATTGTTGCATCATTGTTTTCACCTCTTCCCTACACTAGATAGCTTTCATTGAAAATGACAAGATTTATTTTTTTCATGTTAGTTGCATCATAGGCGTGTTCAGGTGACATCGATTTTTGAGTCTAGAAACTGAAATCTAATTTTGAAAGGGTCTATTACTTATAAAGTAAAAGAATGTTATCTAGCAACAATCACAGGTTTTACAACTCCCCCTCCAGGGAGTCCTCTCGGAACCAAAAGGATAGTGAATGTCCAATCCCCCATTCAGAACGTTAACCCTAAAAGAACGAATATTGTGGTGAAATAGATTCCTAAGCATAAACAGCTAGCCGGATCGAACAATAACTTACTTTATTTAGCGAGATGAATGAACATCAGGGGATGGAATGAGTGAGTGAGAGAGAAGAAACAAAATAGTGTGAAGCGATATAAGAAATATTAAAAAAATCGCTCATTTATCTCGGTGAAATTCTCTTGCCTTTCTTTCGGGTTGTTTCTATATCTATTCCTATTGAATGGCGGCCCAATATTGATTGGAAGGAATAATGAAAATGGCTCTTGATCAAATGCATGCATGACCCATCTCCTCGTAGTATCATAGGAGCATCACATCATTTTTGCAGTTACATGCACGGGAGCAACACGCTTCCCCGTTGTCAGTCGTAGGTGGTTATCACCATCATGTATGTGGGAGGGGATGCCAACGAGAATACTGGGACTAGGGAGAGTCAATCCTATTGAATGGAAATGAATGAAGGAGATTATCCTGCTTGCTTTAGTGAGGGAAAGGATGCAAAGCAAGCTTGACCAAAGGGAGAATAATGAAAATCGCTCGAATGATAAGGAGAGGATGCTACAACATGACTCGACCAACAGGAGAGGATGCCTCCTTGATCGATTGAGTTAGTAGAGTGGGATGGGATGATGTAGAGTTTTCTTACACGATTGAAAGATCGATTGAGAGTTAGCAGAGTCTAATTGATTGAGAGAGAGTATGCTAGGCCTCCTTGATTGATTGAATGCTTACTTGATGGAATGATTGATTTAGTTAGCTTGGTGAAATAAGTTAGGCATCCATGATTGATTGGGTAAGTGTCTGCTTGGTTGATTGGTTGAGTAAGCTAGATAGACTAGCTATTGGTAGTAGGTCTAGTCAGATGGGTCTGGGGGTAATTAGCTTGGTTGTATGGCTAGCAATTTTATCTAGTTTAGATGGTTGTTTGATTGGTTTATTATAATCAATTCAAGTAGGCAGGTTTTTTTTCTTGCACTATCTATTGTTTTTTTAACGCACTAGCTCTTGCTCTCTTACTAGAGAGAAAGTCGACTCTGATTCTACCCTAGAGTATGCCTCATTCCATATGAATTTTTCCAATATTTCATCACTAAAACGAGTCAGAAAGGGTTCATGTATGCATGCCTAATTTAGTCTACAAAAGTAAACACACACTCGGATTCGACCTATTTTCGTGCCCGGTATCATGATCAGACTAATTCAATCCAACTCTTATACTGGAAAGAGAAACCTTCCATTTAGCATTTTTTCTATTTCCTATTTAACCTAGAGTCTTTATAGTGAGGGTCCATTTGATATGCCCTTTTATTGAAAGCATTGAGAAGAACTGACTATGATACAATCGGGCTTTATGCTTGTGGGTTTTGAAGGATCGACCGTACCAAAAGGTACTGGGTCTCCTCGACTTTAAGAAATGGATGGTGGGGAAAGATAGAAATCATTTATTCATGCCAGGTTCATACGAGTTCACTGGAGCTTCCTTTTATTTTCCAATTGGGAAAGACTCTTAAGTTCAGACAAACCGACCACCGTACCCCCATATGTGTTGATGAATGGGAACTTCGAGAAAGAAGCAGTTGAGGAGAAGAAAATTTTAGTTTAGCAATTCAAGGAAATTCTTAAGACATCTGGGAGAGGATAAGTAAAAACATATGCTTGGATTGGTTCAGTTGCGAACAAGTGGGAAACATAAACTCCGGCAGAACCTGGATGGAAGGAAGGATTTCGATGGTTCAATCCTCTCCAAAATAGTATGTCCACTAATGGATGGAAACCTAACCCTTATATACATAATATGAATATAGTGGCATTGGAGATTCTCTCCTTGACTTTTGATCTGCCCTATCCATATATCCCTTCCTTCGAGTTTGGATTCAAACATATTGAATTGATTGGCCTATTTCTATTTTACAATAGGAGAAGAGGGGAAGAGGATGATCTGCCTTAAGTGCTGGTAGCGAGGAATTTGGTTCAACTGGGTGGTAGGGAAGAAATAAATAATACTAACCTAATTCTACCCTCCCAACCAATCGAAGGCACTTTAGTGAAACACTCTATTGTGGCCATATGTCCATATTATTTCCAGGAGTAGAACCAAAGAGGAATTAATGAGATAAAGGGATATTTCTACCCTTTTGCACTTCCAATTAGCACAAGGGATGTTAAAAATTATCTCTTATGTGTTGACACTTAAAGTATTGGGAGTCAGAGCATAGATGAAACAATTGTAATGGGTCATAGTGCATTTGGAGCGGCACTTCCTTCATTTCTTTAGTTGACTAGGTATTCTTTCCATATAAGCCAGATAATTTGTTGGAACAAAAGATAGTTGAACTAATGGTTAGTCACTTTCATGCAATCTTTGAGTTTCTTCGAGACCTCCTCTGCTCAGTCAGCCTATGAAGTCCACCTAAGTAGGTTAAATTCCTCTTCTAGCCTAACCCGTGTTTTCTCCTTGGACGTGCTAAGCTTCCTTCCATGCACCCATTAGGGTCACTCATCCTCTTGATCCTCTCTCTATATCTCCTCACCTCCCTTGACCATCTAAGGTAGTCTCTCATCTCTTCTCTCCCAACCTCTCATGCCCTTTTTTATTCTCTCCCCTTTCCTTTCCCCTATCTCTCTAATCGTAGAACCTATAAAAAAAAGGTGAGTAGATTAGATAGGTCGTGAGTGGGAGAGTGCTAGATTTATATTTTACAGGAATATTCCATAGTTGACAATATAACATTGAATTATAATAACACGGTGAATTTGTTTTTCCATATAATACTATATGAAAGCTGACGAGAATCATCACTTGGGGGTTGGGGGAGTAACTGTAATATTCCCAATTAGCCCAAGCTAATGGGAATATTCATTTTTGTTTCATTTTTCTGTTGTATGAATAAATGTGTAAAGGAGGACAATAAAAACTCCTAAAAAGCAAATAAATCAATGCCACATGTGAACAAGGCTAAATCTAGGCTAACTAAATGAGCACCCTTAGGTGTGAAAGGGGTTGAATGTTTTGACTAGGTCAACCATAACCAAATCAACAGCGTTATCTTGGAGGAGTGGCCATCAATGAGGCACAACACAGTTTTAGTTGGAGGTGGCTCATGTGAAAAGAGCTATTTCATTGAGATGGTTTAGGGTTTTGCAAGCTCTCAAACTTATAAAAGGAATATGAGGACAACATAAGAGGGTTGTTGATGATTATGTTATTTCTGAAGATTTTTTCTGTTTAGATATTTCTTATTCGCCTTGCTGTTTAGTAGAGAATAATGTTGTTTAGCACTGGGTGTTCCTAATCGGGAATACCACCTCTTTCCTTGAGAGGCCTCTTGGAAGAGTTTTCATTTCTTTTCCACTATCAGGCATTTGGCCAATCGCTTCTTCCAACTACAACGCAGATCCTATTGAGGGTTTGTTTATCTTTGTAAGTTGTAGCAATTGGAGGCTAGATCTACTCAGATCTAGGCAAATCTAGTACCTCTTTTCAGTGGGAAAGGCTTCTATCCCATTTGCAAGAGAGTATTGGATGGTTGGAGCTACATTTTCAAATCTTGGCTTGAGGCCAAACATGTTCTAGAGCCTACAGCGCAGTTTTCTTTCCAGGACTACGTTATTTGCAAGGATACAGTTGCAGGGTATTTTGGCATACTTTTTGGAGTATTGGTTTTCATGTGATTGGGGATCTTCCCTATACAATTGAGATCCATTGGCTAGGATCATCATATTGTATAGATTAGATCAGATCTAAAAGCTGCATATATTTCTGAATAATTCTGCAGATCTGAAGCATTAGATCTTAGATATACTCCATGTACTTCACTTTTTGCTGAAAACCCGAAGGGGCATTTGAAGAGGAGCCTATCTAGTGTACAAAACTGATATAGATCTAACTTTTTGTACACAGATCTGCTCTAGATATGAAGTGTAATCTATAGCTTTTTTCAGCCAATAAAATAACGTTGTCAAGCTCTTTCAGTCATAATATATGCTTGCAGCACCTCATTTTGAGGATTTTTTCATGTAAAAGTCTTCTATTTCCTGTTGTACACCTTATGGGCTTCAATATAAATCTAATTTGTTATTGTAAATGTAAATATTGAGCCTCCATATTGGCCTCCTACTCTTACTTAGTTGAACTGTTTTATTTCTCTACAGTGTTGTTTAATATTGTTGCATGTTTCCCATTGGGAATATTATAGTGGTATCAGAGCAATCATCTTGGCACAGCCTGTAAGAAGCCAATATGTCTTCAGAAGAAGAAGAGCCTCTTACTAATAGAGAGAAGAGGTATCTCAAAATAATACAGAATAAATTTGATCATTACACCAATTATGATAAAGACAAGGGTAAAGCCCATGAATCTGCAAGTGATGAAGAAGGAAAGGACTTTGCAAAGATCATTTTGAGAGCCATGCAAGATCTTGCTAGATATATCAAAGAGATGAGATTGGACATAATCAAAGAATCTCCTAAGATATTTCATCTTGGAGAAAGCTTTGACATGTCTCACTACTGGAATGATCAACCAGTGCATCAGCCACAGATTTCCCAACGCTCTACCATGCCTACCTTTTTGGTTGTGGGAAATGAAGGGTTTCAAGAGCAAGCATCCCTTGAAGATTACTTTGAAGAATATGGGTCTCAAAATTAGAGATTCAAAGATCACTTGAGTTTCCAAGAGTTCTGTCACCTGAAGGACAAGCGAAGACCAAGGCATCGGCATAAAGATGGTGGATTCACTGAGAATCATGATCGACGTCACTCTATGGATAGATTCTTTTTACCCGATTTTGATGGGTCATCCAAGTGTTCTGCCAAAGCATGGGTAGAAAAACTTGACATCTACTTTCATTTGAACAAGGTCCCATAGATGGAAGCTATCAATATTGCAACGTTGCACTTTGAGGGTGAAGCACATGACTAGTGGTTCCATGACTTGTCTACATTGTGTCATGCCAATGTGACTGCTTATTATGCGTTCACTAGAAGGGTGGTGGAAATATTTGACAAAATAGATCCAGAGGCACCATTCATGAGCCTTGCAAAGTTGAAGCAATCAGGTAATACATAGTCTTATATTTCTGAATTTTTGAGATTATCTTTTATGATTCCTAATTTGTTTGCAGCAAGAAGGGTGTAAATGTTCATCGATGGTCTAGATGAACCTCTTCATGGGTTGGTAAAGTCTAACAAGCCCACTACCTTGCATGATGCCATTGAAAGGGCTAGAGACCTTCAAGATGCCTTGCCAAAAGCAAAGGCAAACTTCCAGCACAAGCCCTCTTTTCCTTCTAAAGAAAAGGAAGAGAAAGTTGCTCCTTCAAAGGAGATCTCATACAAGAAGCCTCTTAATGATGAAGTCCGGAGAGATTTGAGGAAGAAGAAGCTATGCTTTACTTTCCAAGAATCATGGGCACCTGGACATAGATGTGCTAATGGAAAATCACATTACATAGAGATCTTCTCATATATTGAGGAGGAAGAAGAAGATGAACCAAGGAGAGGTCACAGCGCTGACATTGCTAGAGGAGATCCAACACCATCAGGAGATGGGAATAGAGCATTGTCTCCTATTGGAGGGACTCTTGCATCTTTGAGGGGATTACCTAAGTACTTTACCTTAAAATTTCAAGATTCAATCTTGAACCAGAGGGTTTCTGTATTGATTGATAGTGGGGAAACTCACAATTTCATTGATGCTCATCTTGTACAAAGGAGGGAAATACCCACTAAGACTTTTGATGGATTCTCTGTTTTGGTCCCAGGAGATAGAACAATGCAATGCATGCATTATGTCCCATCACTTTCAGTCGCCATGGGTACCTACACTTTGGTTGATCACTTTTTTCTGGTTGACATACCAGACACCAATGTGATTTTGGGTGTTCAATGGTTTATTACATTGGGGAAAGTCACCACTGATTGGGAGGCTTTGCAAATGGAATGGGTGGACAAGAAGAGTGGTGAATATCAAATGATCAAATGCATGCATACATACCCCTCACATAACACTTCCACATAGAAAACAGAGATGGATTTGCACAGTGGAAGCAAGGGCATTACAGTCCCATCTATTATGTTCATGTGATTTCTGCATGGGACACTCTTATCTAGTGGCAAACCACCTGGGAGGCCACCTGATTCACATTTGATGGGGAATACCTCACAACATGCTGCTCCAAGTTTAGATCCAGGAGGGATTGGAGCACTTGAAGATAAAGCTACAGCGTTGGGAGTCTTGGGTAAGCTCAAGAAGGAGGTAGATCTTCTTCCCTTATCATCATCACCCACCCTCATTTCTGGTTCTGTGCTATGGGAGGAGAAGAATGGAAGAAATGGCCTTCCAACACACACCTTTTGCATGGGAGATGCCAAGGAGGAGAGTAACAACATGGCAGACATTCTTGTTGATACACCATCAGCGCTGTCATTGTTGAGCAGTTTAGATCTCTATTGGAAATCCCAACTGTTGGTGGATTATTCCAAATATCTTCACACTTGCATGATACTTGATGATCAGCTGCATGAAGAGGGCTATTTATTCCAAGGAGGATTCATCTATCATCATGGTAGGATATTCTTGTCTAGAGCCTCTAAGCTCAAGTAGAAGTTGCTACAAAGAGATTACAAAGAGTTCTGTTTCAGCCATATGTATTCCGTGAGGATCTACAACATCATCATGAGGAGCTTTGATTGGGAAAGAAGAACTATATCAACATTTTCAAGAATGCATGTACTTTTTGGAGTTGGGGGAGCAACATGACTCTATGAAGGAGTTATTTCAGCCATCTCTTCCTTCTTTTGGAAGAGGAGAAAGATTCATGCACCAGTCCATTTTTATGAGGAGTATTTTTTGTGAAGAATTTGATCATGTAAAGCATGTTTTATTTTCTAATTGTACATATTCTTTCACCATGTTTATGCAAGTCATGGCTCCAAGGAGGAGTGATACATCATGTAAATATTATGGAAAACTTTGGGCCACACAAATTTCTGAATTTGGCCACTCCCTTGATGAACGAAGGGAGATTTCCATCATGATGGGTGCTTTCCAAAGGCACCAAACATATCTCACACTTTCAGCCATAGTGAGATAACATGGGCAGCAAGTAAATGGTGGGAAAACCACTTACCACACCTTGATCTGATGCAGGCAGGAGATTCACTATGGTGGTACCATATGTGGGACTATGACCCACCTCCACATGCTCAAATTTATGTTTGTATGTATGTAGTTTTACTCCCATACATTGATGATATACTTGTAATTTTTATGGGGATGTATAAAGGGAGGATGGGCAGCATGTATCTACCACATGGGATGGAGACTCTCTATGTATCATATGCTACATGTGTCAGTGAGAGTATTGGTTCAGCCATGTTTGTTTCATTTGAGTTATTGACTCCTTGTGGGATGGACTATGTACATCTCATGATTACTTTGGAGAAACAATTCATGGAGGGTTGGATTGGTGAACACTTAGCTTATGGAGGAAGCTTAATTCATGATGGTGTCACCAATGGAGGAGGAGAAGTGTTGTAGCACTCACCCTATCAGTTGCTTGAGGACAAGCAACATTTTGGAGGGGAGGACTGTAATATTCCCAATTAGCCCAAGCTAATGGGAATTTTCATTTTTTTTTCATTTTTCTGTTGTATGAATAAATGTGTAAAGGAGGACAATAAAAACTCCTAAAATAGAAAATAAATCAATGCCACATGTGAACAAGGCTAAATCTGGGCTAACTAAATGAGCACCCTTAGGTGTGAAATGGCTTGAATGTTTTGAGTGGGTCAACCATGACCAACTCAAAAACGTTGTCTTGGAGGAGTGGTCATCAATGAGGCACAGCGCAGTTTTAGTTGGAGGTGGCTCATGTGAAAAGAGCGATTTCATTGAGATGGTTTATGGTTTTGCAATCTCAAAATTATAAAAGGAAGAGGAGGAAAGCATGACAGGGTTGTTGATGATTACGTTATTTCTGAAGATTTTTTCTGTTTAGACATTTCTTATTCTCCTTGTTTTTTAGCAGAGAATAGTGTTGTTTAGCATTGGGTGTTCCTAATCGGGAATCCCACCTCTTTCCTTGAGAGGCCTCTTGGAAGAGTTTATATTTCTTTTCCACTATCAGGCATTTGGCAAAGATCTTCTTCCAACAACAACGCAGATCCTGTTGAGGGTTTGGTTTTCTTTGTAAGTTGCAACAAGTGGAGGCTAGATCTACTCAAATCTAAGCAAATCTAGTGCCTCTTTTCAGCGGGGAAGGCTTTTATCCCATTGGAAAAAGAGTAATTGATGGTTGGAGCTACATTTTCAGATCTTGGCTTGAGGCCAAACATGTTCTAGAGCCTATAGCGCAGTTCTCCTTCCAGGACTGTGTTATTTGCAAGGGTACAGTTGCAGGGTCTTTTGGCATAATTTTTGGAGTATTGGTTTTCATGTGATAGGGGAACTGCCCTTCACATTTGAGATCCATTGGCTAGGATCATCATATTATATAGATCAAATCAGATCTAAAAGCTGCATATATTTCTGAATAATTCTGTAGATCTGAAGCATTAGATATCAGATATACTCCATGTACTTCACTTTTTGCTTAAAACCCTAAGGGTCATTTGAAGAGGAGCCTATCTAGTGTACAGATTTGATATAGATATAATGTTTTGTACATAGATCTACTTTAGATCTGAAGTGTAATATCAAAAAAAATTTAGCCAATAAAATAACACTGTCAAGCTCTTTCAGTCATAATATATGGTTGCAACACCTCATTTTGAGGATTTCTTCATGTAAAATTCTTCTATTTCCTATTTTACGTCTTATGGGCTTCAATATAAATCTGATTTTCTATTGTAAATGTAAATATTGAGCCTCCATATTGGCCTCCTTCTCTTACTTAGCTAAACTGCATTATTTCTCTGCAGTATTGTTTAATATTGCTGCATGTTTCCCATTGGGAATATTACAGTAACCGATGGGGTAGGTGGGTGGATAATGTTTAGGCGGAGTTAATTCAAACTATATGGCTAAATTTTCCCCATCTGCGGAGCCTATGTTGTTAAGGGTAGTTGGGTAGTCCCAATTCTTCCAAACGGGTTCGAACTGGTCCCCCAGCACACATACCAATAGTTATTTTTTCACAGTGATTTGGCTTTCACAAGTAGCAAATTTTATCCCACAATGATTCCTCAAGTGCTAGAATGGAAACTATAGATTGCAGTATTGAAAAGGATATGGTATATAATTCCATCCGGTCACAACTACTGATACCTTTACGATGGTGCCACATAATATCTTGAGATAGTTTGTGCAACACAGGCACACAAAGGAATTCCTCTCTATATCGGCATATGCCTATCTGATTAGGAGTGTAAGACATTTCTCAAAGAATCTCTTCTAGATCCTCAAACCAGTCTGTCATTACAATTTTCTTCTCTTCGGCCTCTGATGCTAAGAGTGAGAGTAGAAATGGGGGGTGGTTGATAAACGCCCCTCAAATGAAACATCTGCATCTCAGCCCTCCCTACTGAAGGATTTGTTAGGATATTCTGAAACATTGGAAATAGTTAAGCATAACTTGGTCTAGTGTAGAGTTAGGTAAAGTGTCTTTCTTTACTATGTACATTTGTAACTTATAATCCAACGGTTACGATATGTAGTGATATGACGGTTCACTCTCTCCTCGATATTACCAACACTTGAGCTGCGGCTAACACCCGATTGGTCCATGATCTCTATTTAAAGAGCATGGAGGGTCATTTGTCTAGTAACCATTTATGAGAGAATATTATGTAAATTTTCTTTCTTTATATTAATAAATTGCCTAAAGCAGTCGCATTAGCTCGGGTCATAGACTGTTTCCCTCTTTGAGGGTTTTAACCACGTCAAATATTGGTGTACTGATCTCTGACCTATTTGTGAGAGGTGACCTTTGGTATTTGATCTAAGGAACTTACCCTGTAAATCCCTACATGGTATCAGATCTATTTTGAGGGTAGCATCTGTTGTTGATCCAAATCCGAAGCCTATTTGATTGCATGTGACTGCCATTTTCCATATCTATCGTTTCTAACCACCTTCGATCCGGGAGAACTGCTTTGTTGTGTTCGGAGCGTCCGTTTATCAACAATAATTTCATGATTGTAGCATCTTTGAATTGATTTAAAAATTCATTATACCATACTACTTATCTTATTTAATATAACATAATTTAGAACTAATTTTTATGTTATTTCTTTATATATATTTTATAGGAGCAACCTGTATGCTCTCACTTTATATTTAACACTATTGTACCTAACATATCATTTGACCTAGTTTTGGTCATCTTGTTCGATATAAATAAAATTATACTATCCTATATTATTTATCTATGCTCCCATATATTGCATTTTTAATCTTGTACAACCATATGGAATCTAGCACAAAATTTCGCACTAATCTTGACATGATTTTCCATACATCATTATTTAGGATAGTGTTATACTCAACCATGGGATCACAACATAATTACTCTACATTAGCCTGCCCAAAGTTGGAAGGCTATGTGTCAATGAAAGAAGGCACCAGTGTAGCAGAAAAAGGATGTATTCTAGGCAGATGACGCATCTAAAAGGTAGACTCAGGTGCTCTCACTTGTTCATCTTCCTTCAATATTTTGGTAAGCCATCTCAAATCCCTAGCTAAACTTAGGTTAATATGCCCTATCCTTTTTCAATGGGATCTTGTTGATCTGAACCTGAGTCTAATTTATCCTGTTAGTGAAACTTTAGATAAGAAACCTTCTCATCTTCCACAATCTCTGTGTCCCAGAAACTAGCACCTAAGGTGCAAGGTTCACTAGCTTTGCAAAAATGGAGTTCCCCTATGAACTCAAAAATTGTGAAATAGTCCATATGTGTGGGTCATAAGAGTCTCCAATAGTAAATACCATGTGCAACCATCAAAACCATGAGTTGTGTAAAACCATGTGCCAAGAATAAATGTCATCAACTAACTAAGTAGTCCCAGATATAAATAAATGGGAAAGGGGTGATAGCATAAAAAAGTTTGTTAAGTCACACGTGTGAGGAAAAGTAGTCAAAGGAGCTCATGAATATCCATAATATGTGTTAACACTACAAATATCACCATGCTAATTCACCTAATAAACCATACCACCTCCAAAATTGTGCCCAAGCATCAAATAAACCATAAATTGAGTTTCCCCTTGTGCCATCAACTATAAAAGTCATTTCAATTAACCTGAGGAGCATTTGATCGTTCTCCACGTACCTTTGGTATATTGGATGATGCTCCACACACACAAAGTATATGAGAATCCTCTCATCGAACGGTTATGCATTAGACATCACTACTATGGAATGCACTTCCACGTATTGTCAAGTATATTTTGGAAGTCCACCTTAGGTTACTATCCTCACCATAAGTAACCAAGTCAGCTCCCTTGTATACCGTGATACACCGAACACAACATTTGGAGAGATTGTTTGTCATATGTTAAGTCCTTGGTTCGCCAAGGTGTATATTGCAACTCATGGGTTCTTGGTAAACCTTTATGCCTAGATTGCCCACTTTGATTTATTTTTGTTGTTAATTTATAAAATCAATTAATTGACCGTGGAATAACATCCTCCCTCTGGAACAACTCCTTAGTGGATCTTAGGTTGAGACTAATGGCAACTTTTCCCGAGTCTACCAAACAAGGAAACCATTCTGATGGGAATCCTAATCCTTTTCCTCTTGTAAATATTGGTGCTACTTATATTGCAACGTTTTCCTTTTCCAGATTTACCATTGGTTTACCAGTTTTGTTTATTTTCGAGCTCGTTGGTTCCGAATGTCCAAATTTCTTCTCAACCAAGTAGTCCTCCACCTAAACAAGTTGATACTAAAGTTGACTATTTTCCTTCTTCGCATGTTCGGTCTTCTTCCTCTTCATCTGGTGAAAGCCTCAAAGTTAGTAACCAGATGAATAAGAAGAATAAGAAAAGGAAGATTAAGAAGAAGAAAAATAAGCAGGGGGGAATCAAGCAACCACTGCTACCCATGTAACTAGTATGGAGGAACCTTCCAATCAGCCCTGCAAAGTTATATTCCCTTGCAAGTTATGTAAGGCTGACCACCTTCTTAGATATTATCCTATTATTCCTAAGGTATTATAAGTGTGGTCCACAATCTCACATTCGCCTTTATCATTAGCTTATGTAAATCATGTTGGTGATAAACCCTCCACTAGTAATAGTGAGGTCCATGAGAAATAGGGTAAAGTAAAATTTACATGTAAGTTATGTGAATGGAATCATCCTATTCACCTTTGTCCTTATATGTATGAGGCCTCAAAAGTGTTGGAAAACATTACAACTTCTCAGCCACAACTTCCTGCTCGTTACCATAAGCTTTCTCCCAATCCTTCACTAGTTGATGAAATGATTGATCAGAATTCACATCTAGTCAATCCCACTCTCTTTGAACGTGAATCTCATGAGTTTGTTCTCGACCAATCATTGGTTGAGAAAATGGTTGATTCAATTCCACCTTCGATCTATCATACCTTTCCCGTAGAAAGTGAATTTCATACCGCTTAGGTTCTTATTGTTTATTCAGATCCCAATGAACTCAGGGGAAATCCTCCCGTACCCATGATACAGGGGGACAATCTTATCATTCCTATGGAACAAGGGAATATTTCCCCCATTCACATGGTGCAAGGGGGTAGTTTTCCCATACCCATAACAACCCCTCCAAGTAGTATGGTCACTTCCTTTGATTGGAGTCGGCTGGAAGGATTTAGTCTTCCTCCTTACTGCTTATAATATATCCATACCAGACACTATTATAGATAAAGGCACATTTGTTAGTATTATGTCCTCAACTGATTGGAATGCTTTAGGTTCTCCGCAAATTGTGATTGTTACCCAAAATTTCTTAGCTTTT
This sequence comes from Pinus albicaulis, assembly GCA_034641835.2. Taxonomy (NCBI): domain Eukaryota; kingdom Viridiplantae; phylum Streptophyta; class Pinopsida; order Pinales; family Pinaceae; genus Pinus; species Pinus albicaulis. The sequence continues at coordinate 1,151,422,964 of CM076574.1, forward strand.
AATGGAGGAGCCAATCAACCATTAAGGATCCTTCCTTAGCTTCCCATCACTTTGGGAGGAAAGACTGTCTATATCAGTGTGATGGTAGTCCAAGGCTCTTTGGATTTTAATTTACTCCTTAGGCATGAATATGTTTATGTCATGGGAGTTCTTGTCTCTTCACTATTTCGTGTGATGTGTTTTCCACATGAAGGAAGAATCATGACCATTGAACAACTTTAGTTCATTAGTTCTGATTTGACTCTCAGTCAACCAAAATCCCTAAATGGTCCTTATATGTGAGTGGTATCTCCCTCTCCATAGGTTAATTATGTGTCAACTTGTTCCGTTCCCACATCTACTATGATCTAATTGGTGATATAGTGCATCATGTAGTGGGGGCATTGGAGCTCGATATTTCCATTATATCCCTTGATATGTATCCCTTCCAGAGCATTGCTCTCTAATCTCATGAGAACCTCTTGGAAGCCATGGCCTCCTATGGGCCATGATCAAGGTTTATGGAGCAAATTTCCTTGTCTTGTGTCAAGCTCCTTAAAAAATGAAACAAGGTTCCTCGAGCAGAGTTCCTTGTCTTGTGTAAAGCTCCTTAAAAAAAGAAACAAGGTTCCTGGAGGAAAGTTCATTTTCTTCTGTCCAGCTCCTTAAAAAACAAAACAAGATTTTCAGAGCAAAGATAATTTTCTTGTGACAAGATCCTTAAAAAATGAAACAAGGTTCTCCAAGCACAGATCCCTTTCTTGTGTCAAGCTATTTAAAAAATGAAACAAGGTCCCTTGAGAATAGTTCTTTTACTAGGTCAAGCTCATTAAAAAATGAAACAAATCCTCTTCCAATTGAAATATTTGATTAGATCTCATAAATTCCCAGTCGATTTTTTCACTTGATCTTGTAAATGAACCTTCATTCCTTCCACCCAGTACCCAATAGTCTACTTAGGTGAATGAAATGAATCTCGGGGGGAATGTACCTCGAATGGAGCCATTATACCGGGGGGATGCAAGATCATTTCAAGCATAATTTTCCTCTATTAAGCTTGTGTAAAAATGAAACCAATTTCAAGAATAGTTTCCAAATGTTTCAAGATTGTGTAAAAATTAAACCAATTCCAAGCATAGTTTCCCGTGTTTCAAGCTTAGGTAAAAATGAAACAGTTATCATCCTACCTCTCGTGATTGCCAATTTTGTCAATCTATTCATGCCAAATGAGCCTTGGTTTTCTCATTCCACCGTCGCCATCTTCTTGGTCGATCATACACTTGGTTTTTACCCTTTCTTGGGGAACAACTGCGACCATTTCTTTCTACCTTGGAACTTCCAGATGTGTCAAAGTTAACGAACGATCTGATTCTTCATAACCCGTATTGACCTCCTGTTCCAACCAAGATTCCTGGTGATTGTCCTAAATTTTAGGGCAATTCCGGAGAAGACCCCCAAGCGCATATTATGACCTACCACTTGTGGTGTTCCTCTAACTCTTGGGTTGACGATTCCATCCGACTCTGTCTTTTCCAACGGACTCTTACTGGTGTCGCTGCAAAGTGGTACATTGAATTATCTTGTGGCATTTTTCAAGATTTCAACTCTTTAGCCATCACATTTCTTACACATTTTCAGTTACTGGTTCGTTATGAGACCGAGACATACCTCCTCACATCCTTGAAACAGGACCGAGCTACTCATATCTCAGATCATATTCATGAATGGAGACGACATCGTCGCTTGATCAAGTTTAATATTCCTGATCAACTTCTAACTGATTGGTTCACTACCTCGTTTGTCAATCAAATCTCTAAGGACATAGCTATGGGGGAATGTGTAACTGAAGAACAGGCCATTGTTTGTGCCCAGTACTTGGATCTTGTGTACTCTCAGTCTGGCACGTTGTATGATATCTTTCCTGATGCTCCTCAACCTGGAACTTCCAAATCACTAGCGACGCCATCTATCGACGGTATCATCGGTTTCGTGTCTCAGACTTCTCGAAAGTCTTCTCCTTCGAACCTTAGGAAGCTGTTGTGAAACCAGCTCCAAAAATAGAAGAAAAGAGATATCAACGCCTTAGAAATAAGCCACTTTGAGGGGGAAACCTCCAATACATTACATGAATGAAAATTTCTTGGATGATACAAATGACAAAACCTCCTATCTATATATAGGATTCCATGGGGCCACAATGTAATCCTAGCCGACCTAACAATAATAATTTAAGGGCACAATAATAACAATATGGGGGTTACAGGGGTACAATAATAACAATAAGTAGGTCTACACTAACATAATAATGGACTACACTAGTAATATAGGGACCTAACATGCCCCTCTCCTTCAAACAAGTGTTGTCCTCAACGCTTGATTATTTCTTGATGCTTCTGTATAAAATTCTCATCCTCCTATGTGGAATATTCTATAGGAAAGTTCTTCCACTTGCTAAGATAATTTGAAATTGATTGTACTTGTCGAGTTTTTTTTTTTGTGACTGCTTTAGAACTTCTTTCGATGTGATGTTGATCTTCCAGTTGTTTCATTTGATTTTGCACCAAAGTTAGGTTATCATTTGAGAGCTGGAGAACTTGTTGTTGATGCTCGATGTGATATTCCACTACTTTATCATCCATAATAGATTTTATTTGATCCTTCAAATAATCCAAATTAGCCTCCATTTCTGCTTTTAAACCATTTATGTCATCTTCGGTTGCTCTTCGTAAGATCGAAATTTGTTGCACTTGGTATCATAATTTTGATATCTCATACTGCAATTCTTCCTCTTCATGCGTCATAGTATAGCTTTCTGAGGGCTTAATGGGTATGGAATTATTTTTTGGAGGCATTATAGAACCCATTACTGGTAAAAATTCTTCAATATGCCCTTGGAATCACTTCAAACTGCTTTCTCAAATAAACGTTATGCAATTTTAAAAAACAAGTACACACCTTTTTCTTGCTTTTGAGTATCTATATATTGAAACTCAATACTCTCTGTGATTTTAGATCTTCAATATCTGAAATTCGGCCCTGAAGTAGCCCTCTGAATCTTCTTTCGAATTCCACAGGTTTGACCTAATTTTGATTCTTCAAGACAAACTTATGTCCAACCTCCCACGATGACCTAATTATGGACTGGATCAGTAGAGCGAACTTGTACGACTTGCCACATGTCACTGTTTCCTCCTTTGGCTCTGAAAATATAGTGAAAACTACAGTATGTTTACTTGCAACCACTTTTTGCAGAATTCCAATCCAATGCTCAAAGAGAGAGTTATGAATATTTTCCCATGATCACCTCTTTGAGATGAAATTCAGAAGCCTCAAAAAGCCCTAACTTCCACAGATCATATCTATGAAAATATTGTGAACCAATATATGAAATTTTGCAACGATGTTCCTCAAGATTTTAGCTTCGCACTCTAAAAATTTCAGCTTTTGAACCTTCGTAGAAAAAAATTTATTACGAAAATACCACGATGACATGTTTAGGTTAAATTCATGAGCCTGCAAAATGACCTAACTTTCATAGATCATATCTCCAAAAATATTGCGAACCAAGCTCTGAAATTTTTTGATGATATTCCTCAGGATTCTGGCTTCTCACTCTAAAAATTTCAGATTTTTAACCTTCGTAGAACAAAATTTATAGCAAAAATGCCACGATGACCTATTTGGAGCAGCGAAACCCTAGAATCTCAAAGCTCTGATACCAAATGTTTTGAAACCAGCTCCAAAAATAGAAGAAAAGAGATATAAACGCCTTATAAATAAGCCACTTCGAGGGGGAAACCTCCAATACATTACATGAATGAACAATTCTTGGATGATACAAATGAAAAAACCTCCTATATATATATATATATGAGTCCATGGGGCCACAATTTAATCCTAGCCGACCTAACAATAATAATTTAAGGGCAAAATAATAACAAAATGGGGGTTACAGGGGTACAATAATAACAATAAGGGGTCTACACTAACATAATAAGGGAATACACTAGTAATATAAGGACCTAACATAAGCAAAATTCTAATCCTTCCAATGGTACTACTTCTCAGCCTACCCCGAATTCTAGTACCACCGCTGAAGTCAATGTCGTTCAGGCCAATCTAGGGGATAAGACTTCCAAAGGAAAAAAGAAGGGTAAAGGTAAGGTCAAAGCCGATACCTCGAAACAGGATTCATCTAAACCTCATGTTGATGATGGTTCACAGCGTAATCCGAAGTACCCTTGTTTGATTTGTGACGAAGAGCACTGCACCAAGGACTGTCCTCGACAAGCCGAAGTAAGTAGATTGCTCAAAGGCACCCAGGGAACTACAATTGTTCTCACAAAACCTTTTCCATAACAGTAGACCCAGATCGTAGAGAAACCTCAGTCCTCTACCCCATTTGGATCTCAAGTTTTCATGATGAACTGCATCCGTTTCCATCGCTACTCGGTCAAAAGATTATACCGGATCGTGTCAGGCAGTGGGGAAAGAGATCACTGATGGTCCTCCTCCTCTGCCTGCTTTTGGCCCTCTTCAAATTGAAAGGCCTAGTACTAAGCCCGTTGTACGGCCACCTTCCAAAGTTGTACTCCGTAATTATTCTTACAATCTCAGCACTCGTGCTTCTCAACATTACAGTATTGTTGAGGATCTGACTCAGGCGCCATCTGCAATGTATGCACTAGAAATACTTTAGATTTTTCTGTCTCAACGGAAGGCCTTGTTATCTATGATCGGCAGGGTTGATCCTACTGATTCTAGCCTTCTCGCTTTTGACTTGGAGATTTTTTTCCCACGACTCCCGCACCAAATTGTGCTCATCATACAAGTTGGTATTAGTGGTCTAAATATCCATCGGGCAGTTGTGGACGAGGGTGCGTCTACGTGCGTCATGTCATCTGCTTGCTGGAAAGCCATTGGTACTCTAGCTCTGAATTCATCACCAAATTCCCTTGAAGCATTTGACGGAAGGAAATCTAAACCTCTTGGTGTTCTCGCTAGTTTACCGATTAGATTAGAAGGGAAGACAGTCAATGTCGAGGTTGAAGTAGTTGACGCCAAGCTCAATTACAATCTTCTCCTCGGTCGCAGTTGGACTGACGCCATGCTGTGTGTTCCGTCCACTCTCTTTCATGTTTTGAAATTCATGCATGAAGGAAAGATTTTTACTGTTGATCAGTTATCTTTCTTCACTTCTTCTTCCGAGAACAACGTTCCGTATGTGGATCAAATTCCTATTCCCTACGAGAGCGTAGGGTCGGGTCTCTTCAAAGATCTTGCCCTCATGGGTATTTTTCCTCTCCCTCCACCCAACACTGTTCAAATTAATATGATCTCTCGATCTAACGACCCGTGGATCATCCCTTCGCCTAAATAGATCGATTCTTTTGGATATTCGATGTCGTTAAGTCTGATCGAGATTGACTATTATGAACCTATTTCGACTTCAGAGCCTCTGCCTTCTGATCATGCTCCTTTGAGCATGTCTCTTGACACTTATATATTCTCAATCCCCTTGGCTCGGTGATTCGGATTCGCCTGATCCCTTGAAAGAGATATTTCCCTGTGATGAAGCCATCGTGGAAACTATGTCTCTCGAGGATTCTCCGTGGGATGATATTCATCATCGTTCCTCATTCATGCCTGGCCTTAGAGCCATGTCTATGTGTCTTTGGAGGTTTTCATCTTAGGTTCCTTCTCCTCTGCTTCAAATGCCTATTCTGAAACATGAAGTTTTTACGGAGGGTAACTTGAATAACATCACTCAGACGATGCCTATCGACATTTCTGTCAAACCGGGAATTGTCGAGAACATCCATATCGGGGTGACCTGCTCTTCAGATGAAGTTCAGGTTTATACTAGTCTTTCTGCGAGTTCTACGACATCTTTGCATGGTCTTACAAAGAAATGCCCAACATCGATCCTATTATAGTGGTGCATGAGATTCCTACCTACCCTGGTTCGAAGCTTATTCGTCAGCGCCTTCGTCCTATGCACCCTAGAAAGGTTGCCGCCATTAAGGTTGAAGTTGAAAAACTTCTCAAAGCTGGTGTTATCTAATTGATTCCCTTGATAGAATGGGTGTCCATCATTGTCCCTGTAGATAAGAAACATGGTACCATTCGGGTCTGTGTTGATTATCATGACATAAACCGGGCCTGTCCTAAGGATAATTATCCTACTCCCTTTATTGATCAAATCATTGATGACTGTGCTAGGAGTGAGATATTTTCCCTCATGGACGACTTTTTTTGCTATAACCAGATTAACATTCTCCCAACCAATCAACATAAGACTACCTTTATCTGTCCCTAGGGTACTTTTGCATAAAAAACTCCTTTTTGGCTTAAAAAATGTTGGGGCCAAATTTCAACAAGCGATGTCATATTCTTTTCACGATATTAAGCACATCGTTCAGCCTTATCTGGATGACCTTCAGGCTCATTCAGCCAAACGTAAAAACCACCCTAACCATCTTCGTCAGATATTTCTTCATTGTCGACACTATAACATCTGGTTAAATCCGCATAAGTGCGTCTTCTGCGTCATTTCCAGTAGACTCTTGGGGTTTATCGTTTCCAAAGACGATATTCGCCTCGATTCGCTCAAAGTTAAGGCTATCATTAATCTCCCCTCTCCATCCTCATTACATTAGTTGCAAAGTCTGTAGGGGAAGGCTAATTTTTTGCGCCATTTTATACCTAACTATGCCAAAGTGGCTAAAGGATTTATGTGATTAATAAAGCAGGGTGTCCTGTTCCTTTGGGATGAGATCACCCAGAATTCTTTCGATGCTCAAAAGACGTTGCTTTTCAACGCTCCTTTGTTGCATCCTTCAAACTATCATCGCGATTTTTCCCTCTATTTAGCCACCACTTTCAGCACGATTTCCATGGTTTTGGTTCAAGACGATGATGACGGTGATGAGCATGTTATTTACTACCTCTCTTGTAACCTTCTCAAACCTGAAATGCGCTATGCATATGTTGAGAAGTTAACATTAGCTATGGTTCAAGCAGTTCAATGTTTTCATCATTACATTCTGTTGTGTACTGTGACTGTGATTTATGAGTTCAACCCTATGACCTATATATTGTCTCGATAATTGCTGGGGGGAAAGTACTTGAAGTGGATTGTCATAATCCAAGAGTTTGATTTGGAATTTACTACTGCCAAGTCGAATAAATCATTAGTCTTTGTCGATCTGATCTGCTTCCTCCCCTCTGACTTCGCTTCGTCTGGTTCTGAGGAATGCATTCTAGAAGATAAACTTTTCTAATTAGCACCTTCGATCCTTGGTACGGTGATATCATCATATATCTTTAGACTTCTACTTTTACATCTAAGTTGACGAAGGATGCTCGTCGACGCATCCGTCATCAATCACAACCTTATCGTATAGTCATAGATACACTTTACCGCGTTGGAGTTGATTCCTTTCTCCGTCGGTGTTTGACTCTTGAGGAGGCTGAGAAAGTCCTGAATGATTGTCATAGTGGTGCTTGTGTCGGTCACATGTCTAGTTATGCCACTGAACAAAAATTTCTTCGTGCTGGGTATTTTCGGCCCTCAATCTTCAAGGACTACATTGTCGTTTTTCGTAAATGTCATGATTTCCATATTTATTAGCGCAATATGCGCGCACCGCCTTCACATCTCCACCCTGTCATTACCATTGGTCCCTTTGCGAATTGGGGCATCGATTTTATGACGTGTAACCCTCACTCAGCCAGGGGGCATGCTTATATCATCGTAACCGTTGAATACTTCACCAAATGGGCCAAATAAATGATACACTTGCGACTGACGGTAAGACAAAAGCTCAGTTCATATTCAATCACATCATTTCTAGGTTTGGTGTCCCTCAAGCCATCGTTACCTATCATGGTTCCCATTTTCGGCATTATATGGTGGCGGAGTTGGCTTCCAAGTTGGGTCTGCATCATGACAGCAATGTCATACTATCCTCAAGCCAATGGCTAGGTTGAAGCCATGAATATAGTTCTTGTCACCATGCTTCAACATACGATTGGGATGCACAAATCCAACTGGAATCTCATGTTATTTTCGGCTCTTTGGGCATACCGAACCTTAGTTAATGATGCGACCGGATTCACTCCATTTCAGCTTGTTTACAGTCGAGAAGCTACCCTTTCGATTGAGTGTGAAATACCTTTGCTCAAGTTGGTTGTTGAATTGTTGTCGAACACTTCGCCAAATGAAGATCATCTTCTCTACTTAGAAAGGCTAGATGGAACACATCGCTTTGTTGCTTTGGTCATCGAGGCACAGAAGAAGCAGGTCAAAGCTCATTTTGACTAGTCTGTTTCCCCTCGCTCCTTCTTAGAAGGAGACCTCATCCTCCTGTACGACCAAGCTCATGATAAGTTGGGGGCAGGTAAATTTCAACCCATGTGGTATGAGCCCTACATTGCTAAATGTGTCTTGCGAAATGGGGCCTATGAGCTCATTGATTATGAAGGTCATCCTCTGGATCCTCCTAGAAATGGGTTGTATCTCAAAAAATAGTATGCATGAGTCATTCGTGCATGTTTTGTGTACATAGGTGTTCTTTTCATTTTTGTACATTTTTTGGCTTGGGGTGCTTTGCGAGCATTTTTCTTCTTATTGGGTCATTGCTTATTGTGTAGATGTCTATTACCCCTTATGTCGGTTTAGCGAATGGTACTTCCTGTAGTACCCAGAACCTGTCTTCAGCAGCTTGGGTGATTTATGATCCTGCTAGTGAGTTGATAGATCTTCAAGGTATTTGTCTAGGACGAACTACAAAAAATTTCGCTGAGTATAGTGTTGTCATTGAACTATTAACCGAGGCGATTTCCCCTAGCATTCGTGCATTGGTTGTAAATATAGACTCACAGCTTTTCGTTCTTCAACTTAATGGACATTATTCAATTAGAAACCCTCATATTTTAAGGTTGTATTTACGTGTTCGTTTTCTGGAAATACATTTTGATTATATCACATATCAACATATTCCTAGGCATATGAATGCACTAAATGATACAGTGGCTAACATTGTATTAGATAGACATTTGCGAAATTTGTAAAATCATTATCACATGAAAGATCCATACAGGAAAATAGATGTATATATATATATCGAATGTTTGCATCAGTGTGCATCATTAGTTCAAAAAATATGTGTGTTTCTGTTACATCCTAGGACATCATGTCTCTCAAAAAATATGCAGAAATAAAACCTAGGTGTCTAATCACCATGATGCTCATGATAGCATGTCACTTCCCGTACAAGTCGCCTCAACAAGCGGTGAACTCGGTTTGACACCTCTACAGTGTGTCTCTGGTATACACGAGGAACATTGTCGAATCGCGCATAGTCTGGGACCCTGGGAGAGATTCCCTCTAGTTGCGTATGATTTCCTCCTCCTTGCCTCCCTCGCCATGAGGGGAAATATCAAAGTCGCAAGGGTTTCGCCTTGCTATCAGAGACATACCTACAGGTATCTCTGGGCCAACATCTGCAAACACATCGATTTAATGTCAGGACATCCATAACAACAAAAATCATAATACTCATGAAAATAAAAAATGAGTCTTACCAAGTGCTTCATCCCAATCCTCTCCTTCTGGGAGTGGGAGATCTGGATCACCAGTAAAATCTGTGCCAGAGTAGGGCTAGTCCTCCACGACAATCAGCTGTCGGCGGAGCTAATTGAACAACTCCAGTCTCCAGGACATCTGTTGACTACCCCCTGACCTTGGCATTAGCTGTTATAGCATCATTTCTCACCTTGACATGATTCATGATTGCTACATGGCTTTATGGGCACCCATTCCTACAGACTTGGACAAATTCACTTAAAAACAGTGAAAAATCCTTCATACGCGACTATGCCCGTGTTTTTCCGCGTGTATACGCTAGTACAGCTAGACTTTTCCGCGTATGCCATTTTAATGATTAAAAAATATATAAAAAATCCCTAATTTCACGCTGGGTTGATAGTTACTCAGGTAGTTCAACTACCCCAGCCCGTGGCCAACTGTTTCCAACTGTTGAAACTACTTGGAGGGACTATAAAAGGACCTCATATGTATGGCCTAAGGGAGAGGGAGAATTATTATTATTATACTCTGTTGGTTCCCTATCCAAGTCTGATTCCCCGTGCCTCCTGCACTTTCCCAGTTCATTTCAGAAAACCCTTGTTTCCTTGAGATACACATCCCTTTATATGTTATCTCGTATGCACAAGTTTGGAAGGAGTCTTAGCGAGGCAAGGGCTGGACGGATCCGGACGACGGTCTGCGAAGGCCTTGGAAGGATCAGGTGATCTCTCCTCTTGATTACTTTTGTACGTACTATTTATAATACAGAAGTATCATGCTGTTTCCGAAATAAACGTGTTAGTGTATGCTTTAATGTATGAATAATATTTGTTATACAAGCATTCATTATGATTTATTTAATGTTTTATATGAATCTCACTAACATATAGAGTAGAAATATACTGTACAACTTGTCCTTTGTGCTGGTTTCTTCTTGTATTTCAGATGAAAGAGGAAGGACGGTTGCAGGGAGTTTGAACTCCACGTGGATCTACTTCAAACGTAGGACCAACGGGTAAACCTCTCGTTCTGCTCTATTTCGTTTTCATGACCGTGCATGATCGTGAGTCTTCATGGAATAGTATCATCAGCTTCGTGGAGATTGAATCCAACCAATTCAGTGTTAAACTTCAAATGTAATCGGCGACTCAACACGCATTTTTGTTCTCCGTTGGGTTGTTTCAAACATTGGGTAGGTTGCCAATGCCTATTTTTGACAAATTCAGCTTGTTTTCACTTGCTTTTGACGTCGATACCTTTTCCAGTCAGGAATTTCGTTTTCATGACCGTGCATGATCGTGTGAGTCTCTGTTAAATAGTACGCCCCTGCTCTGTGGAGGTTGAATCCCAACCAACCTCTAGGGTGTTAAATCCCCGAAACAGAATCAAGTGATCACACTCACATTTTTGTGATTCTCCCATAGCTGGTTTTCACTGTTTGGTAGGTTGCCAATGCTTTCTTCTCGTTTTACAAATGGGCTTATTTTCATAGTCAGGCTTGACGTTTTGATACCTTTTACAGTTTGTACTTTTTATTTTTCATTACTCTTCGTAATGGCTCAGACACAATACAGATACTCCACGTAGTTTGTGTAGGAAGGAAACGTGATACGCGGGTTTCCCTCAACACAGACGCGTATACACGCCTGTTGCATAACTGCAAGGTCGCGTATACCTAGGGTGAATTTGAAATTTCAAGATTCTGGTGTTTTTGGTCTTTTCTGGCTGTGGAGGCCTGTGTTTGCAGTGTCTTTGTACTTACCGGAGTGTGACAGAAGTGGTTTTAAGTCTTGGTTCTCTTTCGTTTGCCCGAAAACTGATCTTTTGGCGAAGTGTTCTTGTTGGTGCTAGCACTCCTGGATTGAGTTCCAAGATCGCTTTCTGAGCGTTCTTGGCTGTTCTGTTTTACAAGAACAGAGAGCTTTTGCTCACTGACTCGCTCCTGTCTTTGTGTTGTGCTTTGCATCGCGTTCTTTGCTTTGTTTTCGATTGGTTTTCTTGAGTTTCGTAAGCTAGGGTTTTGTGCATTTTTCGAAGATCTTTTCTTGTTTCTTTGGAGTTTTGTGTTGCAACAAATTTGCACTATTTCTCTTGGCTGTTTGATTGAGTTTTTAGTTTTCCGTTGCCCTTATTGATCTTGCTATCATTAGTTTTATAAGGTTTGGGGGCATAGTTGGAGTTTATGCTTCAAATTCGGTCTCATTTGGGCTTGGATTGAGATAGTTGTTCTTGGTTTTCTTGAAGCTCTTGTTTTATAAAACTGAAAAGCCCAAAAACATTTGTTTTGCTTTTTGTTTTTGCATATCAAAAACTCAAAAAACATTGTTTCTTGTTTTTGTTTTTGTTGTTGCCTTTTTTCATTTTCGTTTGGCTTCATCTTTTGGGACTTTAGTGAATTTTCTTGCTTCTAGTTTCCCGCTTAATTGTGAAGGGAGGTTGTCTTTTGATTTCTTCTTTTTCTTGTTGAGTATTTTGGTGTCTTATATTAAGAGTTCTTGTTTGCAAGAATTAGTTTTCTGGATATCAAAAGATTAGTTGAAACTGAAGGAGCCTTTTGGGAAATTTCACCTTGTTTCAAGGGACTTTCTGCATCTTAGAATTTACATGTTAGTGGTCATTTGCATTAGGTGCATTGAATCATTTAGTTAGCTTCTTAATTTTTGTGCGTGTGAGTTTGTAATTCGAAAAGAAAAATACATTTTTAGCCTCGTAGAACTTACATAGAAATTGCTCTTCATCGAAAGACTAAGAACTGCATGTGCATGTAGTCAGGTTTTTATTAATTTCTTTTGCGTCAGAACATCATTGGTTTCAATTCCATATCCTTGTGACTTAATACAACGGCCCTTAAAATAAGCGATTAAATCTAAAATCAACTAGCAAGTTTTATTTAGAGTCAATCACCAACTAGCTAGGTTGTAGGGCCTTGGAATAGGAGAGAGGAGAGTTAACTCTCCAAGGCCGCTCAAACAGACATAGAAGTTTACTAATTGAGCGAAATCCAACTCCGTGAGGTGGACTGGGAAAGCTCTCATCCGGGAGTCAAGCGCGAGGGGAAGTGAAGGTTAAGAAGAGGGATACCCCCCCTCCGATTAGCTGAATCTAACCTCAAGACCGTTCCACCCAGCTTCTGATACGGATTGGTGTCCATAGTTGTTGTTCCTAGGTTCCACACAGGTGACTGTGGGGGGGAATACCCGTGGTACCTGAGGCAGACGTCGCATCACTTCCAGCAGTACTTCTGGGGGGTGCCCTTGCGAAGCTTGGGTGCTTGAGCCGGCAAAGGCTGTTGTTAGGAGGTCGGCGTAACTACTTCTGATACCTTCGCTAGTTGTTCTGGGCCCTAATCATCCCAGACTGCTTTCGGAAGGTCCTATATTTCGCTTTCCTGTATTTTGGTGTCCGGTCCTCATCACCCGGAGCGGAAATACTGGGAGGCTGTTTGCTTGCTGTTTCTCAGGGTTTTGATTTTAGTGAGTGCTCTTTGCTCCTAGCTTGCCTAGCTTTTCACTTTTCTTGAGTCTAATATAATAAATTTGTAAAAGTGGTTGATCAAGCGCCTCGACGTTCGAGGAGAGTCCGGGGGTTATCTCCCGAGAGTGCAGAGCCTTCTTCGAGAAGGCGTAGGAGCGATCTAGCAGGTGGTTTTCACCCTGTAGAGTCTGACGCTGTGGAGAGAGATCCTCCACTAAGGTCTCAAGGTTTCATTGCTGATTCCGGTGTCGGTTCCGAGAGGAGCGTTTCGCTCACCTCGAGGGTATTGTTTCCTCAGGAGGAAGATTTTCAGATAGAAGATATACCTGAGCCTGCGGCTACAGGTCCATCTCCTCTTCCTCTTGATCATCCGTTTGTTGTAGAGTACATCGGACCGGAGTCTGAGAGACCGCCGGATCTTCCTTATCTTTCTTATCTTTCGATGGCCACGACTGGGAACGCGGCTTCTACCGTGAGTGCTGCGGGCATTCAGACCCCTGCTTCTGTCGAGGCAGGGGGCACTCTTGCTCTATCTTCGAGTGCTTCTAGCACCGCTATGTTTGGCTCTGGGTTCACCCAAGCATATGCTTCTCAATCTGGTCCCTTTGTTTCAGGGATGTCCATTGCTGGAAATCCCTCTTTTTCCTTTACCGCCGGTGCAGCTGGATCTACGCCCATGTCCAACATGGCTAGTGGATCAGCTTCTTTTCAGGGTTTCCCCTTTGGGACCGGGCATATTCCTAGTCCTAATCCTTCTTTAGGGTCATTTCCTTTTACGTCCCAGACCCAAAGTTTTAATCCTTGGGCTCAGGGGCCAAGTTCGACTGCTTTTATGGGGTGGAATCCTATGTTTGCAACGTCAGGGGCAGGGAATCAGTTCATCGCGAGTCATCCAGGGAATGCTTCTTTCCATGCATCGAGTGCTTATCAGTATTTTTCTCCTCTATCTAATGCATGGAACCCCTACCAGGGGCTTACATCTTCAGTCAATACTTCAGCGGGGGGAACTAGTCTGGGTCTTGGTAACTCGGCGTGGGGAGGAGGTTCTTCTCCGTTTTCTACGGGTCCTTTCTGGCAGCCTGGTGCCTCATCAAATCCAGGCTATTCTTTCAGAATGTGGGAAATCCATCCCATCAAGGATGGAATTCTCAGGCTCCGCCGCGATTACCATTTCTGGCAACGTTAAACTTGCCAGACTTGGCGAAGTTAACTAATGACCCGATTCAGTATAGTCCGGGTTGGCCTCCGGTTTCAACCAAACTTCCTTCAGACATTCCTAAGTTTGAAGGTAAGAATGGTGAAGATCCGGCAGACCATGTCACCACATTCCACTTATGGTGTTCATCCAACTCTCGGATCGACGATTCGATTAGATTGAGATTATTTCAGCGCACCTTAACTGGAAACGCCGCGAAGTGGTATATAGAGCTTACTGGGGGCAGTTTCGCCACATTTGGAGACCTGGCTGTCACTTTTCTTAACCATTTTCAGTTGCCCGTCAGATATGAGGCTGGGACCGAACTCCTGGCTAATTTTAAGCAGGATGAGGCAACTCACATTTCTGATCATATTCAAGAATGGAGGAGAAGGAAGAGGCTTATCAAAGCCCATATTCCAGGTGAGTTCCTTCTCGAGTGGTTTTTGAAATCGCTTCAGTCAGATATTTCAAAGGATGTATCCATGTCAGGGGTATATTCCGAGGAGCAGGCCATCTTTAGGGCCCAGCAGTCAGAGTTGATCTATTCTCAGTCTGGCATGCTTTACAAGTATTTGCCTAATGCTCCTCGCTCCAAATTGGATCTATCGAAACCTAAACCTGGTCCGCATGGTGACTGACTTGTCGGATCGGTCAGTAGTAGTGCAGCCAGCCTGCTTTCTCAATTGCAGCAGTTGTCTTTACAATCTGCTTCTTCTGGTCAGGCTGTGCCTGCTGATTCTTCACCTTCCCAGTCTTTGTCCATTAATGCTGTCCAATCTTCTCAACCCAAAGGAAATCAACAGTCCGATGGGAAGAAGAAGGGACGTAATAACAAGAAGAAGGGCAAGAATGGGAAGGGCAATGCTAATAAGACCAACGAGCGTGTTGGTGAAGGGCAAAAGGAGAAAAAGAAAGTTAAGTTTCCGTGCAAGCTTTGTGTTGGAGACCATCTCACGCATCTTTGCCCGAAAATTCAGGATGCTCAGCGCCTGTTATCTCAGCAAGGTTCTTCTAGTTCCCAGGCTGTGCTAACAAACCCTTTTCCCCAAGGGCAGCAATTAATTGCTGGCGCGAATCAAAATCCTGGGGCTTCCTCTGGAGGTCCTCAGGAAGGGGAAATTCCATCGAAGATCTTTATGATGAGTGCTCACGTGGATGTCGCTACAAGATCCCGTGATTATGGCGGAGAGGAATCTTCGAAAGCTAAGGAAGTTCCTGATGCTACTGAGCCGCTTCACATCACGAAGCCAACTGTTGAGTCTATGCCTCGGATACCGAAGGCATCCTCTAAGCGGTCAACGATTAATCCGAACGCGAGAGCTGCCCAGAACTACTCGATTGTAGAAGATCTGGCGCAGAGTCCTTGTGCTATGTCGGCCTTAGAGGTACTCCAGTCTTGTCCGGCTCAGCGCAGTGCTTTGCTCACTGCCATTGGGGCTATTGATCCGAAAAATTCTCTTCTGATTACCTTTGATATGAAGAATTTTAAGAAGAGACTTCCTCATCATATGGCCTTCCATATTAAATCATCGTACCGGAAGACTAATATCTTTCGCACGATCGTTGATGAGGGTGCTTCTACTTGCGTGATGTCTCTCGCATGCTGGAAGACACTAGGATCTCCCAAAGCTGTTCCATCTAGCACTATTCTTACTGCATTCGATGGCCATTCTCATAGGCCCCATGGTATTGTCCCGGCTTTGCCCATCCGTGTTGGGGGCAAAACCGTTAACATAGAGGTTGAGGTAGTAGATGCAGCCTTGGACTACAACCTTCTGTTGGGGAGGAACTGGATATATGATATGGATGCCATTGCATCTTCACTATTTCGGATAGTATGTTTCCCCCACGAAGGGAGGATAGTTACGGTGGATCAACTGGACTGTCCTCCTGTAGACCCGGATGCGCCTCCTGACTCATCTGTCCCTAAGTTGGACAATACTAAGGCACCTATCGAGAATCTGGGAGTTGGAATGTATTCTTCCCTGATGGGATCTTTTGATCTTCCTCCTCCTAAGGTGTCTATCAATGCTATTTCATCCTCCAAGGCTCCCCTTCGAAGAGAGTTCTTTCGAACTCATTATTTTTGGGACCCTTGGACCTTACCTTCCCCAACTGCCACTTTGGAGGAAGGGCAAGTGGGTGGAATGGCATTCTCGATTTCTGCAGCTGAGATTGCATATCAGTCTGTTGTTGACACTGCAGAGTCTGATCCAGCTCCTCTTTCGCCGGAAGAGTTGGATGGTGATGTGGCTCCGGCTTGGACGCTTACTTCTTCTTCTGCCCAGGATTGTCTAGATACCACTCTTCCATCCGAAGAGGCCATCCTGGAAGCAATGACAGGTATAGAGAGACCGTGGGATGACTTGCATCATCGGTCTTACTTCCTACCTGACTTGAGCGAAGTCGAAGCTAGTTTTCCAAGTCCTCAGTCTCCTGGACCTGTTCACCCAGCCTTGAGCCCCTTAGCACCAGCACAGGTTTATGCTGAAGGGAACATGGCTGTGATCTCTCCGACTATCCCGGTGAACATCTCCAGGAATCCCAACATTATCGAGAACGTTTTCATTGGAGCTGAATGTTCCCGTGAAGAAGTTCAAATCTATACCGAGCTCTTCAAAGAGTATAGGGATGTTTTGGCTTGGTCTTATGAGGAAATGCCTGGCATAGACCCATCTATCGTCCAGCATGAGATCAAGACGTATGAAAACGCTAAGCCGGTCAGGCAAAAACTTCGTCCGGTTAATCCTAGAAAGGCAGCAGCTATCAAAGCTGAAGTTGAAAAGCTGCTTAAGGCGGGATTCATTTTCCCAGTTCCTCTGACTGAATGGGTTTCAAACCCCGTTCCCGTTGATAAAAAGCAAGGAACAATTCGAGTGTGCATCGATTTCAGAGACCTGAATAAGGCGTGTCCTAAAGATAATTACCCCACACCCTTCATTGATCAGATTATCGATGAGTGTGCCGGTAACGAAATTTTTTCCTTCATGGACGGTTTTTCTGGTTACAATCAAATTACTATCCGTCCAGAAGATCAACATAAGACCGCATTTATTTGTCCCCGGGGTACGTTTGCATATAAGAAAATGCCTTTTGGTCTGAAAAATGCTGGAGCCACTTTTCAGCGGGCCATGTCCTACGCCTTCCACGACATCAAGAAAATTATCGAGGCATACTTAGATGATCTAGCTGCTCATTCTCGAAAGAGGATGGATCATCCAGGACACCTCCGGCAAATATTTGAGAGATGTCGTTTTTATAAAATTCATTTGAATCCGAACAAGTGCGTTTTCGCGGTAACATCCGGTCGGCTGTTGGGATTTATCGTGTCTAATGAAGGGATAAGGGTAGATCCCTTCAAGGTTGAGGCAATACTTCGGTTGCCTCCCCCGTCTTCAATCCATCAACTTCAAAGTCTCCAAGGGAAGTCTAACTTTCTTCGAAGGTTTATCGTTAACTATGCTGAGATTACAAAGGGATATATGAGACTGTTGAAGAAAGGAGTCCCTTTTCTTTGGGACGACTATGCTCAACGCTCATTCGATGCCTTGAAAAAGGCATTGACCTCTGCTCCTTTACTGAGTCCACCCGATTATAGCAGAGATTTTCATTTGTATCTGGCTACAGCAGAATCTACCATTGGTATGGTTCTGGTTCAGGAGGATGATGCTCTGGCTGAGCATGTTATTTACTACCTTAGTCGAGGACCGGTAGGACCTGAACTGCGATACACCCCGATAGAAAAATTAGCCTTAGCAGCAGTTCATGCTGTGCAGCGACTCCGGCATTATATTATTCTTCGCAAAACTTATGTCTTGGCAACTGCCAATCCATTTCAGTTTGTCCTCAGCAGGCGAGTGATTGGGGGCAAATATAACAGATGGATTGTGATTTTACAAGAATTTGATCTAGAGTTCATGTCTGCCAAATCCAAGAAGTCATTAGTTTTTGCGGAATTGATTTCCGAGTTGCCTTGTGGAGAGGCGATGATCTATGATGAGTCCTTTCCGGACGAACACTTGTTTCTGATCTCTCCACAAGATCCTTGGTATGGGGACATCATTGTATATCTCCAGACTGCGAAGTTTTCCTCTTCTTTTTCGAAAGATGAGCGTCGTAAGCTGCGTCACTTAGCTAAAAGTTATCTGATTATTGGTGATGCTTTGTACCGTCGAGGGGTTGATTCAATCCTAAGACGCTGCTTAACTTTCGAAGAAGCCGAGGCTGTGCTTAATGATTCTCACAGTGGAGCTTGTGGGGGTCATTTATCAGGGCTTGCTACAGCCCAAAAGATTTTGCGTGCTGGCTACTTCTGGCCCTCGATTTTCAAAGATTGTATTGAATCGGTCAAGAAGTGTCATCCTTGTCAAGTGTATACTCGAAAAATGCGCGCTCATCCAGTTCCGCTTTTTCCAGTCGTTACTGTCGGCCCCTTTACAAAGTGGGGTATGGATTATACTACTTGTAACCCGCCTTCGGCAAAAGGTCACAAGTACATTATCGTAGCAGTAGACTACTTTACGAAGTGGGTCGAAGCTATGCCTACTTTTGGGAACGATGGTGAGACTGTAGCTCTTTTCTTCTTCAACCAAGTCATTGCTCGTTTCGGTATACCTAGAGAGATTGTCACTGACCATGGCAGTCACTTTCAGAACAGTATGATGGCTGAGTTGGCTCTTAAATTGGGTTTCCGGCAGGAGCATTCATCTCCATATTATCCTCAGGCCAATGGCCAGGTGGAAGCCGTGAATAAGTCCTTGAAGACAATTCTTCAACGGACGATTGATAAACATAGATCCAACCGGCACATTATGCTATATCCTGCACTCTGGGCATACAGGACGTCAGTGAAAACTGCAACTGGCTTTACTCCGTTTCAGTTAGTCCACGGGGTGGAATCCGTATTTCCCATTGAATGCGAGATTCCTTCCCTTAAACTGGCTGTTGAGCTTCTTCCCGACACTTCTAGTCTGGCAGAGCGGCTTCTTCATCTGGAACATCTTGATGAGCAGCGTCGAGATGCCGCCACGTTGAACGAAGCGCATAAAAACCGAGTCAAAGTCCAATACGATAAGGCGGTTAAGCCTAGGGTCTTTTCCGAAGGTGACCTTGTTTTGGTCTATGCCCAAGAAAAGGATGCCTTGGGGGCAGGAAAGTTTAAGTCGATGTGGTATGGCCCCTATATCGTCAAAAAGGTCCTTAAGAAAGGAGCGTATACCTTGGTTGACTTCAAAGGAAACGAGTTGTCGGAGCCCCGAAATGGGCTCTATCTCAAGAAGTATTATGCCTAGGCTTTGGCCTGGCATTTTGCTTTGTATATAGTAGTTTTTTGTCTTGTACATATCTGTTTGATTTTCGATTTTTGATGGGATGGTGATGTTTTTGATCCGCTTTGGCAGGTTGTGTTGATGTCATGAGTCATTATGGTTTCGCCGATGGTGCTAGTAGACACACCCGGAACTTAGCTTCCGCGGCTTGGGTGCTTCATTATCATTCCGGTCAGCTGTTGGTATCAAGAGGGGTCTGCATTGGTCCTGCTTCCAATAACGTAGCAGAATACACTGCAGTCATTCATCTACTCTCGGAGGTAATATCTTTGGGTGTTGATTCGTTGGTAGTTTTCTTGGACTCCCAGCTGGTGGTGTCGCAGTTGAACAACACTTATCGGGTACGAGATCCAGTTTTATTACGATTGTTCTCGAGGGTACGTTTGTTACAAAGGTCATTTCAATTTTTAACATTCATTCATATTCCTCGAGCTGACAATTGGTTTGCTGACTCATTGGCTAATCAAGCTTTAGATTGGCATATTAATCATTCAATACAATAAAATCTAATCATCAAAAAACATCATACATTTGATACATTTATCACATCACATCAAATATCGCTGTATATATATCATCGGTATGTCAAAAAACTTTACAAAATTTTGGATCCATAAATGCCGTACAAAACTTGGGCTTATGCCCCATCATGTTCAGTCTCAAAAAATATACAGTCATCTAATATGTAAAATCTATCTACTCCTGAGGACCCTGCCCAGCGTTCCTATAGAACATCACCGCAGTGGCCACACGGCGGAACAGTCTAACCCAGTCCCGGGGTACTCCTACAACCCGTCTCTGGACGGCTTCTGGCAAGTCCTCCACAGCAGCCAGAGGGATTTGGCGGGTTAGTCCCTCCAAGTTTCTCTGCACGGCCTGGAGGGTTCTGTCAGAATCCGCTGTCTCTGCTTCACCTCTGCGGCGCTTGTGACGTGCTAGGCCCTCAGGACGCACCGGTCCAACATCTGAAACATGATCATTTTTATTTGTCAGTCATTATGAATCCAATCCAAAAACATGTTTGTTTTTCATTTTTCATACATATTTGAAAAATCCAAAAAAAAAAAAATCATATAAGTTAAAATTTTTGAAAAAACTTACCGACTGCTCCCCATGCTGCACCGGGTGGAAGTACTAGATCTGGATCTCCTCGGAAATCCATCCCGGCATAGGGATAGTCATCTACCGCGATGATCTGTTCTCTCCACCATAAGAAGAACTCATCATCCCAGGTAGTTCGGGGTACCTCGCTGCCCCCCAGTCTCTTCATCATGTCTGCCCAACGGGCAATTCTTGGGTCCCGAGGGCTGCTGATAGTTGAGATGACTTTGGGTCTCAAAGCTGGAACTCTCTCAAAGAAGAATGTAGTCAAAATGGTTCCATAGCCAAAGTGTTTTGTATGTGTTTTGCGAATAGAGGTCAGTTGTTGTTTCATGTTCAGTAGCAGGGCAGTGCACCAATCATACACATGAATTAAGCACTCTACAGCTATGCTCATGTGCGCCCTGGACGCCTGATGCAGTGAGGCAGATCCTGCCACTCTGCCGATGGTGAACAGGAGGATCTTCATGTGCAAGTCCTTGATATCTCTGATTGCAATCTGTGTGCCTACTTTTTTGGAATCTTCTATGCAATAGAGTTGGACATAGTCCTCCACGGTTAACCCTCCCAGGGGCTTTCCGTGCAAATCCACTGGGTCTCCCCTTCTGGAGAGTCCAGTGATGAAGTATATATCTTCCACCTCTATGCGTATTGGCATTTGATCAATGATGAAACAATCCTGATCCGGTTCCCAATAATTTACCAGCATTTCAAGCAATCTCACATTACTTTTCATATTGGGCATTTTGAAAAATTTGAATAATCAACAGTTTCGGAGGACATTTTGTGCTGCGCGGTCTTCCATGACCTCTTGGTCCACTGCACTATGCTCGCGTTCCCTCCATGAAATTGTCATCCTGAAGAAATTCATTAAAATTTGCATTAGAAACTCATTTTTAAAATTCGGACTTGCGCATACGCTAGTTTCGCTGTGCACAGTCGCGTGTACACGCGGCTTTCCTTCTTTGAACCCGCGTATGCGCAGGTACGCGTTTTTTAATAAGGGTTTCCTGGTAAAAATCCACTTAATTTTAAATTTTAAACGGACAAAATGAATCAACAGGATGAATAAGGAGCCTACCTGAAGTTTCGCTGAATTCCGACGGTCGGTTGTTGCTGGTTTGACGAAACAAGTTTTTAGCTCCAGAGCTCTTTTTCCAAATCAGCTATGCAATAATGAACCATTTGAGAGGTAATTTGTGTATTTATGGCTAAAAAAATTGAAAATTTTCGCAAAAAATTTCCTTGTGCTTATTTTTTTTTTTTTTTTTTTTCGATCTGTCTTATGCTGTATAACTCGATTGCTTGGAAGTGCCCAGTTTGGTATATTTCAGGTACATTTTGACATTTTCGAGATTTTTCCCGGTTTTTGGCCCATGTGTTCAGTCTCTTCACGGCAGGTATATGATCTTCACTGGAATATAGGTTAGGGAATCACTTTCCGTTGCATCTTGCATTCTAGCCTCCATACTGATCACTTGCCTTAGGGTCGATCCCATCAGGTCATGAGTATTATACCATTTTCACTCGCCGATTTTTAAATCATGACTTGATGGTAGAGCCTTCCTTTACATGGGCTTCCTAGTTAGTTCCTCGCTATCACTTGTTGCCCATGCTGCTTTTTATGTAGGCTCGGGAGTCCTCTTTAGTCCCGCCATGTATTTCGTGTTGAAGCTTCATTCTTCTCCTTCATCACTTATCATTTTTCTGGCTTATACCCTAGAGGCTCCCTGGTGTCGTTAAGTTGTATTACTGCATTGCATATTGGCTACTTGTTTACCCTGGCCTTTAGCCGGCTTCATTTGGACTCGATGTTAAAGCCAACTTTTGACCTTGACTTTCTGTACAAGTTAACCATTGCATGCGCTTAGCTATCACGACTTGACACCTTTGTACCCATGGATGGAACGTTCCTCTGAGTATCACTGACCAGTTTTCGCCACCTTGCATTGAGCATAGGATTGTTCCAAACCCCGGAACTAGTGCATCTGCTTTTTTTGATACTCGTTCTATCCATTGTATCATAGCATTCTTTTATTCTTTTTCAGGCTTATTATGAAAAAGACAAAAAAAAAATTAAATATAACAAAAAGAGCGGGAACGGGATGTATCTTCGTTATTTCGATGGCAGTACAGAGTCAGTTTGTCGCCTTTGAACAAAGCACATATACTTATATATATTTCCTTCATTTGGGATGGTTCTAGTTTGACCTAGGTTCAGCCTTTACCATGTTTCACTTGTCAGTTCTCCCCCGGCTGGTTATCTCTTCCAATCATATGGAGAGTTTGTTTTGCCTCCTGCAAGACAGACTTATACAGTGTCACTTTTTACTGCCATGGTCATCACAGAGTCGTGCTTTTGTTCAAGGGAAGTCTAGCCCGAGTCGGCCATTCTGCGGTGTCTCTTGACTCATTATTCAGTCGGCCTTCCCGGTCTTGTCAGTATCATGTTCTATCACATCAGATGTTTTGATCTTCTGCTCGTGCTGGTTTGAGAAGGTCCCCATTGACTTCTCGCCGGCGGGTTTGTCTCTTATCGACTACGACACATTGCTCTGAGAGCAAGCCTAGAGCCGCACCTTGGGCCTATTTCCATCATTGATAGGTGACCTCGTGCTCAGCATTTGATCATCATCATGGGTCTTTGACTGAGTGGTTTCCCCTGTGTTCGACGTCCGCACACATTATCACACTTGGGATTCGTGCAGTACCTTGATTTCCATTTGACCCTATCGGTGGATTTCTCGCCTCTGTGTCAGCTTTCATTATTGGTTGGTTCAGAGGGTTTCTTCCGTGCGCTAGTTTCATCTTGTGCACATCGGAAACGTACTTCGGTTTTGGTTCCATCACTCTACTTCGTCCGATTCCTTCCAAATCTTGGCCTGCGGGTTACACTCGCGCTGGACTGATGTGGGATGCCTTAATGCCTTCCTTCCAGCAGATCTTTTCCCATCGACTCCAACTCATTGCTCTGGGAATAAGGTCTAGAGTCTTTTTGTCAGTACCTTAGGGTTTGCAGTCATCAGTGGCAGACTCTTCGCTATCGACACTGGGGATTCATTATTGCCTCCTGATTGGTAGATTCTTTCAAGTGTTCGACTTCAACTCATTCATTCACACTTGTCAGATTGTACTGGGGCACCTTGACACTCATTATCATTATCGGTGGGTTGTCTCACGTTGGTTAACGGGAAACATCATTGCCCGGTAATCCAACGATTTCTCACATGGTCGACTTCAGCTCATTTATTCCCAGTGTGTAGAATTGTGCCGTTGTGATCGGTGAAGACCTTGGGTTGCATCAGCATTTCTCGGATCACTGTTGACAGTTCTTTCAGTTTCTGCCAGTGTTGTCGTCCACCCTTATATGTTGCAGTTCAGCACAGCAGCATCTTATATGTTGATCCCCGAGTTGCGTGATTGTACCGTTTGATCCGCCTCTTATGATCCGGTACTTGGAGATTCAGTTACTTGATCAGATATACAGTTGCACTATCTTTGCTCAGCTTTCTATATGTGATACTTGGACATTGATACAGACTTGTCTTTCCGGGCCCTGCTCAGATGATTCACTATGTACTTTCAGTTCAGTTATAGTTGTATACATGTTGGATCTATTCAGTACTTTTTCTATATATGATGTATTTTTGACTGAGCATGGGTATGCCCGCCTCAGCATGTGTTGACTCTCTGATTTCTTTCATTGGTTTTTGGCAGGCTGAAATCTGGTGAAGTCCTCTCTTGTCCTTGCGAAGTTCTTTCTATGTGCATAATACATTTCGGCCATCATGTACCCCTTCTGACCTCATATATTAGGGGGCATCTGCTATAGCATCATTTCTCACCTTGACATGATTCATGATTGCTACATGGCTTTATGGGCACCCATTCCTACAGACTTGGACAAATTCACTTAAAAACAGTGGAAAATCCTTCATACGCGACTATGCCCGTGTTTTTCCGCGTGTATACGCTAGTACAGCTAGACTTTTCCGCGTATGCCATTTTAATGGTTAAAAAATATATATAAAATCCCTAATTTC
>CM076574.1:1151447777-1151597952 GCA_034641835.2 Pinus albicaulis
GAAGAAACCATAAAAATGAGGATTTTTGCTAAGAGCCTAGGGGGAGAACCCAAGAAATGGTTTAAATAATTACCTCCCAACAGAATTCAAGATCTTCCTACTCTATACCAAACCTTTGTGAAAAAATGGGAAATCAAGAAGAACCCCCTCCAAATTTTGTCTGAGTATAACTACTCCACTAGGTTTAACAGTGTTTACAATGCTCTCCCACCTCACATAAAACCTCCCCAAGGCTTGGCCTTAGTAAAATATCCCAAAGGCTTTGATGATGATATGGCCTATCAACTAAGGGAGAGAGATTACCTAACTCTAGAAGACATGAAAAAGGGGGTTGTAAGTGTAAAGGTAAATTTGATGGAGAAAAGAGCTAGGGTGAGATCAGAAAAAAGGGTGACTTATGGAGATTACACAACACCTGCATCCTCCTCTTCCGACACCAAACTTGACTCCATAGTTAGGACAATGGAGAGGATGATGGAAAAATTCAGTTTGAATAAGAGAACACCCCCTAGGGAAAATTAATCCAATCTTCAAAACAGGAATAGAAATACAAATTTTAGAAGAGAAACTCCTCCAGTTATACAAAGAGAGAATGACCAACAAATCAGACCCCCTTTCCAAGACAACTATGTAGATGAAGAAGAAAGAGAGCCCGAGCAGTTGGAAGAAGACCATGTAAATGTCATAGGTTCGAATGATGAGGATAACACATTCCTTACTGAAGAAGAAAAAAGGATGTTTTCTTCAAAACCAAATAAGAAATCATATGAAGATTCCAAAGACTATAGATTAGGATTTGAGAATGCCATAATGGAAGTCCATAGGCAGTATAACCTTAGGAGCAATAAGAGTCAAGATGTTCCTAAAACAGACCAGCCAAACGCTGCTGTTAGAAATACCTCTGAAACTATTCCTAAAAAAACAGCGGAAAGAAAAAGTACTACAGCTAAGAAGACTGAAATAAACAAGCAAAAGACTAGCCAGCCTCGTAATGATTCAAGCTACCCTAGTACTCCAAATAGTGGCCCTGAAAAAACCCTACCATCGAAACCATCAAATCAAAATAAAAAAATTAAAAATGTAGAAAATTTCATGGCTGATAAAACTAATGTAAATGCAATAAAGACACTTGCGCCTTTCAGTTTTGAGGCAGAGATTGCCGAAATCAAGATCACTATACCCCTCACTGAATTGGTAACCTAAGAGGTATATAGATCCCAGATTTTCAAAGTGTTAAACATAGGCAAGGATACTGATACCTTAAACTTAACTGATGAAAAAATAGAATTGTTGTTTGGTCCTGAAGTAGAGGGAAGATATCAAGAAGGAGCAGTCCCTCCTTTCTATGTAGGTCTTAACATACATGACAAAATTCTGCATAATGCTATGCTAGACTTCGGTGCCTCACACAATCTCATGCCAAAGGTTGTGATGGAGAGATTGGGCCTAGAAATCACAAAGCCCTACAAAGACTTTTATTCTTTTGATTCCAGTAGGGTTAAGTGTCTGGGCCCAATCAAGGATCTGTGTGTCAATCTGACACAAATCCCCGCTAAGAGTCTAGTCATGGATATAGTTGTGGCTAAGATCCTCCCAAAGTATGGCATGTTTTTATCTAGATCATGGGGGGCCAAACTCGAGGGCAGCCTTCAAATTGACATGACCTATGCCACCATCCCAGTCTTCAATCAAAAAAGAAGATTGTACCAAGAATCCCACATGAAATACATGGTGAGTAACATAGATAGGCCAAATAACACACCAGTTTATTCCATTCACTCAGACCTCGACTCCTTCATCCTGTACAATGAAAATGACATAAGTGAACAAGTGAATGACAATGAGAGAGAACTAAGTCCCCTAGAACAATCAAACCAGCTCTCTAATCAAGAAAATGACTCCCAAAACTCTAGCAGCCCC
Source organism: Pinus albicaulis (assembly GCA_034641835.2). NCBI lineage: Eukaryota > Viridiplantae > Streptophyta > Pinopsida > Pinales > Pinaceae > Pinus > Pinus albicaulis. The sequence goes on from CM076574.1 coordinate 1,151,449,698, forward strand.
AAAGTACGGAACATTGACAAAAATGAAATTGATACCCTTTGGCATATGAGCTTTGATGGTTCTTATGATAAGGCCGAATCAGGGGCTGGTGTTTGGATCCACAACACAAATGAAGGTCATTCCTATAGGTTAGATTTTCAATGCACCAATAATATTGTAGAGTATGAGGCTCTCCTTATTGGTCTATACTTACTTAAAAATATCAAAGCCAAAAAATTTTTGATCTAAGGAGATTCTGAACTAATCATTAACCAAATTAAGGGATAATATTCAGCCAAGAACCCTAGGTTAAGGGAATATAGAAATTCTGCCCTATATCTTCTCAAAATTTTTGAGAAATATGAGCTTACTTTCATCCCTAGGGCCCAAAACTGCCTTGCCAATGAGCTTGCCTTTGCTGCCTGCGATTGCTCTTTACCTTATGAAAATAATTAATGCCTCATCAAAATAAAGAATAGGCCCACTATACTAGAAAAATTGAACCATTGGCAAGTGTTTGACAATGATGACCAAATAGATTATTTTCTGCAATCCAGAAATGACTTTGCAAGCACAAAACAAAGTTTGAGATTTGATAGCAATAATTCTGCTGAAAAAGAAACTCCCAAAACAAAGCTGCCCTTTGGTAATAATATAAACCACCTTCAAAACCCTTGTGTTGTAGAAGTATTTGATAAATCATATCAAAGATAACTTGAAATTCTGCAGTACAAAGATGACACCTTGCCAAGAGGCCTTACACCACTAGAAGAGTTATTTGATTTTAATGATATAGCTAAAAAATCCAAGATGGAACCCACTGAAACAAATGTAGAATAGTGTAACATTGGAGTGAAGAAAGAGCCCAAAATAATAAAGTTGTCCAAAAATCTCCCATCTCACACAAAACATAAATACATTGAGCTTTTTAGAGAATTTAAAGATGTGTTTGCTTGGGGGTATGAAGACTTGAAATCCTATGACACCAAAATCATCCAACATAAAATTCCTCTCAAATAAATCCAGAAGCCATTTAAACAAAAGTTGAGAAGAATAAACCCCCTCTTGTTACCCTCAATTGAGAAAGAAATAAAAAAGATGTACGATGCCGGGATCATAGTTCCTGTTCGATACTCAGAATGGGTGTCCAACCTTGTGTCAGTTAGGAAGAAGACCAGGGAAATTAGGCTTTGTATTGACTTCAGAAATTTGAACAAAGCCTCCTTGAAAGACAATTACCCCTTGCCTAAAATGGATCACATACTCCAAAAGGTAGTTGGTTCACAAAGAATCTCATTATTAGATGGCTTCTCAGGTTATAACCAAGTACTAGTCTTTCCAAGTGACCAACTTAAAACTGTTTTCACTACACCTTGGGGTACGTTAATGTATGTTAAAATGGCATTTGGTTTAATGAATGCAGGGGATACTTTCCAAAGGGAAATTGACATAGCTTTTTCATAAGACATAGGTTACTTCATAGTCATATACCTTGATGAAATCACTGTCTACTCTAAGACCGATGAGGAGCACTTAGTCCACTTTAGAAAAGTCTTTGAAAAATGTAGAAAGTATGGCCTGTCCCTAAATCCTAAGAAAAATTTGTTTGGCCTTCAGGAAAGAAAAATCTTAGGTCACATCATCTCTGAGGAAGGAATCAAGATAGATCCCAAAATAATAGAAGACATCTTACAAATCAGCCATCCTAGGAACATTCAAGAGCTGCAATATTTCATTGGAAGGATTAACTTCCTAAGAAGATTCATCCCTAACCTTGCTGAGCTCCTAAGAAATATCACGAATATGTTGAAAAAGGAAGTAGGAGTGAAGTGGAATATGGAAGAAAAACAATCTTTTGAGCTGGAAAAACAAGCACTCACACAAACACCAGTCCTAATCAACCCTGACTTCACCAAGGACTTTTACATTTTCTCCTTTGGCTCTGAACATACTGTGCCAGCAATATTGTTGGAAAAGAACATCATGGGGCAAGATCAGCACATAGATTTCTTTAGCAAAGCCTTAAGGGATGCCCCTCTAAAGTATAACATTATGGAGAAAAAAGCCTTTGCCTTAATCAAAACTTTGAAGGATTTAGAGTTTATATTTTGCATTCACATATCATACCCTTTGTCCCAAACACGGTTGTCAAAGATATACTTAATCAAGACCTTGATGGTAAAAGGGGCAAGTGGATTTCTACCATTTTAGAATATAACTTAGAGATTAGGCCCACCAAACTCATCAAAGGGCAGGGATTAGCAAAAATCATGGCTGAGTCAAACTTCCAAGCTTTAGATATGAACATGGTTGATATTTTGGAAGAGATAGAAGAATGCACAACACCATTCATTGAAGAAACATTCATGAACTCTCCTTGGTATGCTGACATCATATATGTGTTGCTTTATCTAAATGCTCCTCCTTCTTTGTCAAAAACAAAAGCTAGATTTTTCAAACAAAAGGCTTTATATTATTGTATATTAGATGGAATTTTGTATTGGAAAAATGCTGTGGGGATTTTACTTAAATTTTTACTTGAGGTTGATGCAGGAAAAATCATGCATGAGCTGCATGAGGGAGAATGTGGAGGACATCTTAACTGGAAGACAACAACAAAAAAGATCCTTAGGTCTGGATACTATTGGCCAACCCTCTTCCCAGACACCCATAAGTTAGTCATGTCCTGCCACAAGTGCCAAATCTTTGATGGCAGGAGAAAACTCTTACCACTACTTTTGCAACCTATCAGTGTTGAGGTTCCCTTTCAACAATGGGGTTTGGACTTCATTGGGGAAATTCACCCATCATCCTCAACCCAACACAAATGGATCCTCACAGCCACTGATTATTTTACCAAATGGATAGAGGCCATACCCACTAGGAATGCTACTGACACTGTCATCATCAAATTCCTTGAAACCAACATACTATCCAGATTTGGTTGTCTTAGGAAAATAATCACAGACAATGCTGCTGCCTTCAATTCCAAGAGGATGGTAGATTTTTTTGGCCACCTATAAAATTTTTTCTATCAAAAGGTGGCCAAAACATTGTTTAGCCTTCAAGGAACAGTTTCATTGCAGAAAGCGTATCTCTTGAAGCCTCTGGAAGACATCATATCCTTGTTTCAATCTTCATTACAATTCCCATTTCAAGCTCAGAAAATTCTGCTGAATTCCATGAGAAAGACCACTGCAAAATCCCATTTTTTCCCCTTCCTGCACTCAGAAACTAACCTTCATTTTTACTCTCTTATTCCCCATCAAGATCCCTCATTCTCATCATTTTCCATCTCCCCTTCGTCAAAATCCCTTTCATAAGGTTTTAAGATCATCTTTGGCCTTATCGAAACCCCTAAAACCCTTTGAAAACCATTGAAGATCCATGAAAAAATTCACATTTTCATATTAAGGGTTTAAGCCCCCTTGGGCTAAGTCCCTAACTCTATAACCCCTGGTCATATGCTTCTCCATGCGCCCACAGGCCCCGCAATCGGGCGGCAAGCCATTTTGAATAAATATTTCCGCCCAAAGTTTAAAACCTTTGGTTATATATTAAATTTTTCAGATTTACTATGAAAAAGCTTTTCCACCGGTGCAAAATTCCAAATTAATCTCCGCTGTCGATCTGATCCGCTGATCGACGGTGCGGAACCTATCGTGGTCGGTGGTCCCCACTGCGCCAAACACTGTGCAGAAACCAGCGGTATCGATTGCACCGCCTTCTGAGGGCTGGCGGTATTTTTCATTTCAGAGCGATTCCATACAACGGTTGACGCGTGGCACCAGCACTATTTGAAAACCACCCCCCCATCACGCGTTAACGTTTGTCCACAGATCCGGCGCGATATTGTTGTGCACCGTCCGATCTGGGGCGGGCCATCCGACGGTAGGCGCTCCCCGAAGATGCGCGGGAGTTAACCTAGGCAAACAGTGCCCCTTGCCCACCGTCCGACACCCTTCGACGCATCCTCAACCATCAATCTCCTCCTGAGATTGATGGTCTAGATTTGATTGCATGTCCCGCCGTTGCCCGGTCCCAGTGCCACATCAACATCCACGCGACAAATTTCTATTGGGCGGGTCTCTATGTTTTCCTCGTCCAGTCAGCATTTCCGGACCCGGGAACTTTACTTAACATGATTTAATTGGATTTTTGATGTCTGGGTGTATTTTCTAAAGTTTATTGGCGCCCGATCTCCACCGTTGATCGTGTGGTCCGATCTCATTTGACGACCCACGATGATCCCAAACCCCACACACTATTTTTTGCCGAAACAAAGGTTTTTTAACCGATTTTCTCCAAAAACTGACTCCCCCATGTTATTTTTCGCCTTCGCTTCCCACCGTTGATCTCTGCACAATCGATGGTTCTGATTTAAAATTTTCTTCCGCCGTCGCTTTGACTTTTCCCAATCAATCTCGACCGTTGGATGATGCCATCCAACGGCCACACCCTCTCCATGTGCCTTCTGAAGTAATCAGCCTATATATGCAGGATTTTTTAATAGTTTTTCGTATTTTTGCAGGGTTTAAATGGTTTTTTTCGCCATGCTGAAGAAAAATTCACAGATCAAGGGTGACGATCCTCCCGCCTACGATTCACCACAAAATCACTTGCAGGGTTTTAAATTCACATTTTATCAATGAATTCATGAGCCATTGATGCCATTCAACCCCTGTACAGCCCTGCACACCAGAAAACACAGTTAATCGAGCACCGATCAAAGAGTATCAGTGTCGAAGACAGAACAAACCAGAAACAGGAGATTGAAGACCTAAAACACAATTCTCAAGTAAATAAAAGCTGTTTTAGGAAAGACAAAGACATCTGTCGAGCTAAGAAACCCTCCATCGCCATAAGCAGAGGCCAATTGAACCCTCTCTAGCTCCTAAAGACACCTGCAGCCTCACAGAAATCAATGAAGGTTCAGTCATTACCAGAACAATAGGTGTTTACTTGAAGACAACTGAAAAATTAATACAAATCAAAGAATATTATCTCTAATTGTCGGCAGAACCGTTTTAGAAGATTAAGAACAGTCCAGAAGCACATCTTTCGATCATTATTCTTCGAAGGGTAGGACCAGATGTTATGGAGTAGAGTTAGAAATGATTACATAATTAATGATATTTGATCCTTGGGAAATCCTCCCACTTCCTCATTTCTCTATAAATACCTCTGTAGAACATAAGCAAATGTTGGTCTCTAGACATCTGAATGCATGTAATGGTTTTCTGAAGCTACTGATGCACTGTGTGCAATTTGAAGATAAATAATCTGATATGAGAAGTTTGAAGTTGTAGAGACCCTCCGGGCTTGCTGATTGTAACTGGTTTGAACATCAAATACAAGCTGCTGATTTATGGGATCCTGATTTGTGTCAATGGTGATGTGTTCCTCACTGTCAATTGTTATTTTCTTTAAGGTTTCACTCTGTTCATTTTCTTTGATAAGGAACAACAAACATAGAGCTAGGACTTACTCTCAGTAGTACCCTACTCTTACTGAAAGCTTTATTTTCTATGTTTTTCTCTTGTTAATACTGAGTATATTAAAGCAGGTTGGTTTTAAAGCACTTGCCTGATAGAGATTGTTCATTATGATGATCATCAGTGTTTTCCTTTAGAATATGCTGAAAGAAGATTGGTTTCAAAGTACTCACCTGATCTTAAGCTGTTCTAACTGTTTTTGAATGTTTTTGACTGAAAGTACTTCAAAGTAGGCTAGTTTAAAAGCACTTACCTGATCTCAGAATGCTTTTATATTTTGTTTCTCTAAAATCAAAGTACTTCAATGCAGGTTAGTTTTAAATTACTTAATTGATCACATAATTCTTTTATGTTTTGTCTCTCTAAGCACATGTTGAAAGCAAGATAATTTAAAAACACTTACTTGATCTTAGACTGTGCACTGTTCTTCATTTTGTGTTGTTCTCCGCTTCCTATCTGTTTCATTCCATAAATCACCTTAAGAGATCCATTGACATAAGTGACTTGCCCCATGGATCCTTCTTGAACCTTGCTGTCCTATTAAAATCCTCCTATGACTCCATAGCCCAATGGGTTAAAACTATATTTGCCTTTTCTATCAGCCAAATCATTCCTTCACTTGCAGACATCTTCACCCTTCATTTTGAACTGCCTTCACCTTCATCATGTCTTTGCCCAACCAAAACAAATAAAACAAAACCCATGCTCTTCATAACTAGCCTAATATCACATTTCAGGCTCTAAAGATCAGATCTTTAAACTCATTTACATCAAGATCCCTCTCTGGATTCAGGAGGGCTAGATCCTTGAATCCCAAAGCGGTTTGATTTTACCCCTGTAGTTGGACTTTTGCCAACCTTGCTAATTACAGAGACCTTAACAGATTTTTTCCATAAATATCAGATCACATTATGCCATTCCACTGCCTATTACCCCTAAGGAAACGGTCTAGCTGAATCCTCCAACAAAAGCCTTGTTACTATCATCAAAAAATTGTTGGAACTGAATCAGAAATCTTGGCATAATAAGCTTGTCCATGCCTTATGGGCTGATAGATTAACCACCAAAAATTCAATAAATGTCTCCCTATCAGCTAGTTTATGGTATGGATGCAGTCTTCCCAACATCCTTAGGAGTTCCAGTCATGAAAATTTTTCAAGAAGTACAAGCTGAAGAGAATGATATGCAGAGAAGGACCAATCAAACCATTCATTTACAACAGTCAAGAGAGGAAGTGTACAAAAGAATACAAATAGTCCAAGAGAACATGAAGAAACTATTTGACAAAAGGACTAAAGCAAATGATTTCCAAGTTGGAAATATAGTTCTAAAGTGGGATTCTAGAAGGGAAGAGAAAGGAAAGCATGGAAAATTTTAGAATCTGTGGAAAGGGCCCTACATCATTCATTATATAAGGGGACACAATGCATTCTTCCTGCAAGAACTAAATGGAGAAGATCTATTTGGAGGTCCTGTCAATGGCAGGATGCTCAAGCAATATCTCTGCCAAGAATCTTAGTTTCAAATTTTTTTTTATTGTATATAACATTGCTTTTTAAAAATTTGAAAAATAAAAACACAAAAACAATAGAAAGAGGAAAAATAGGGTAGTCAAAAGAAAAGTTATAGCCCCATACCCAAAAAAGAGAATTTTATGAAAGTGTGCGAGTCTAGATGCCACTACTGTTTCAAAATGATATTTTATTCAGTTATCTAGCCTAATCATGGCTGAACATGCTTTAAATTTATGTTGATAAGTTAGTAGAAAATTTGATTGATAAAACATTATTTCAGACTTAACTTATTCAAAGAAAGATAGATTAGGAGATTGAAAAGATATTGGTTCCACATGCTTAAAACATAACCAAAGAGATAGATAAATATGCCTCACAAAAGACAAATCATGGCCTTAAATTTCTTATTTACTTTTATGCAAAAATAATGTTGTGTGCAAGCTCAAATGCCACTACTTGTAATTATTCAATCATACAACTTAAACATGATTGAGTAAACTTTAATTTCATGCTTATAAGTTAGTGAAGAAGATTTTCCAAACTGTATAATCTTGGCTTATCAGTAGAGTAGATTAGGATAGAAAAGAATGGTTCAAAAAAACTCAAAATATGAACCAAGAAAAGGAAAAAGATAGCTCTAAATAGATCAAAACCAGAGTTGGAAAAAGAATAGAAGGATTTTTAGTAATTTCAGATCTTAAGCCTTCTCAGTTTTGTTTTAAGTTTTTGAAAATAAAGTCTATGTGCAGCTTGTACAAAATTCCATAGCCCCATAGCAAATCAGACTGTCTAATCCTGATTTGACTGTGTTTTAAATTTCCTGTTTTAGAAATAGAGAATAAAATCTGTCAAACAGTCTAATCTTGACAGGTGGATAGTTAGGTAGAGAAATAAAGAGTTCAACAGTTTAATATGGACTCTTGGAAGAAATAAGGATAGGATTAGATAGTTTATTTATGTTTTCAAAAATAAAATTTCAAAGAGTTTGCTATTTAAAATGCACTCAAAGGAAGAAAAAATGCTAGGACAAAGTAAGATTGGGCAAGTAGAGATGCTGTTTTAAAAGAGATTACATGTTGCAGATTGATAAAAGTTGTCTTTTTCAGAGAAAGATCAGCAAGAAAGAAAATATATTCTGCCCAATGGATGAGGCACTGGTCCGCTGAAAGCTAAAAGATTGATAACTGAGGTTCTGGACACCTAAAAATACTGTTGTCCTCCCCAAGTGGAGCCACTGTTAGCCATCTATACATTATGTTATATCTGATGATGGCTAGATTAGTCCATGGATTTCCAAAAACAAGATTTTCATCAAATTCTATGAGTTTCAAAAATATCAGTGTGTTCATTATCCCTAAGTTATCCATTTCTCATAAAATCTTCAATCAAAGCCTCTAAGTTGCCCTGCTGATACCAAAAGAGACTGTTTCTAAGCCATTTTTCCATCATTTTCCCTTTGAAAATCCCTCATTTACCCCTTCCCTTTTTCTTCCAAAAACCCTTTTTTACCCTTTATTCCCCATTAAATCCCCTTTAAACCTAATGAAATCCCTTTATTCCAGTTTAAAACCTTTTTTCCCCATATCGAAAACTCCAAAAATCCTCAAAAACTTTCATTTTCTGTCCAAATCCTTCATTTTAAAGTATAAGGCTTTAAGCCCCTTTCGCTTAAGCCCGAGCCCCTTTTTCTGCCATAAGACTGCGCTCTGTGACGAATCGAATTGGCCCATCGGTGCGTCAGTGCATCGGCCCATCAGCTTTTTGCCGGTCCCCGCGACCATTTTTCCTTTAAAAAGTGTTCGCTGCCGATGCGAAATCCCGATCACATCTCCATCGTTGATCTTGTTTTAGATCAACGGCTCTCGCACTTCGCCTTCCCCATCACCATCGCACTTTGGCAGTTCCAAATTCTTCATTTCCATTCTTTTTCTCCGCAGATAGGCAGATCCCTCGAGTAAATCTCCGCTGTTGATCTCCCGGATCTAACGGTTCTCGCTCCATCGACAACCCCCGTTTCTTCGTTCCCAAACCTTTTTTCGCCGATGGAATCCCTCGCCGATAAAATATCGACCATTGATCTCTCTCAGGTCGGACGGTCTGTGCTCCTTCCCATCGGCAATCAGCCATCGCAATTTCTTCTCTCACTCCCGATCATTCCCATCTACCTGCGTTTCTCCGATATAATCCTAGTCGTTGATTATTTTTGATCCAACAGTGATCGGGCCTTTCCCCCGCTCCATTATCATTTCCCGACCATAACTTATTTTTGCCCTCAATCTCATCTCCACCATTGATCTTCCCGATCCAATGGCCTAGTAGGGTCCTTCCCTTATTTTTTCATTTGCCTTTCTTTTTCTCCTCTACGTATCTCCACCGTTGATCCTCAAGATCTAGCCCTCACTTCTCCCATCATTCATTCTCCCGACCCCATCCATTACCCCTTTGCTTCCCCGATACAATCCTAACCATCGATCTTCTTGATCCAATGGTTCCCGCTTATCCTCACCATTCAAACTCCACCCAACAACCTTTTACCCCATGCAATGAACCTCACGCTACACGATGAAATCGCTGACATCTGTAGCCGACCCCACCGGGCAACTCCATTTGTCGCCTCCATTCTCCACCATAGATCTGGAGCTCTCAGATCTGTGACCAGAGTTCATCTTCGCACTTATTTCTCCCAAAAAGCTTAAATGCACAATATCAACGCGAAATGGGCGGTTTTTAACGGACACGCGTCAACCCCTAAACCTTATCGCATTCTCCCTTGCCAATACCGCTTACCACCCTTTTCTTAAGAAAAAACCATTCATGGTTTTCCAAAACTGCCTCCACTATTTTGCACAGTAAAGACAGAGGATTAAACTTAAAACAGCCGAATAACGCAAAAGGACAGCGAGGCAGGTTGATTAAAGGTTAGGGTTGTTAAAGCAGAAATTAGCCTTTCAAGAAGCAGTGATTAAAGACAACATGTTAATTTATGAAAGCAAAAGGCAAATTAGGCCTAAAGATAGCCTCGAACACATCAAAAGGGAGTAGTTATTTCATCAGAAATATCAACTGACACCTTTTGCCTACTCTTTATCTGTAAAGGCAACAAACAGTTATTTCACAAAAGAATATATTTTAAACTGTCAGAACAATTAATGTGAAGATGAGGATAAAGCCTTAAAGTCAATATTTTCACCTATCTTTATCTCAGAAATTAAGACAAAGTTATTTAACAGAGAAGTAGCTGCACACATGTCCCTACCTTATGCCTTGCATGGTTTTTAAGGTCACGAATGCATTTACTCTGTGATTAATAACACTTGAACCCTAGATCAGTTCCACCTCCTCATTTGCAATATAAATACTGCATTGGAACTCATTGTAAATGTTGGATTTTGATGACTGATGCTGGAATAATATATATTCCTTTGAAGCTCTTGAAAATAAATTGATGTCTTGGAACTCATGCATGATCTGATTTGCTTGTTGATGGAGAAGGATTGTTTGCAGGATCCATAGGCTTGGTTGATGGTGAAGTTTTCTTTTGTTTATGTTTTCTAGTTTTCCATTATGTTTTCCATCTTGCTATGTTGCAGTAGGACAAAGAATTTAGATTAGGAAATGTTTTCTAATGGCACCTTAAATCTGTTTGTCCTTCACTGCCTTAGTGTTTTCTTCTGCTAGGATATTAGAGAATTCATTGTTTTTCTCTCTAAGTATTTCTTATGCTCGTCTATTTATTGAACAATTTAGATCAATTGGTTTCAACATGATTCATGGTTAGCCCTGAATATTGTTGCCACTAAAATATTCTATTCTTGGAATCATCTCTTTAAAGCAGATTTGTCTAGGTTTGTCAAAGAAGTCTGTTTAAAATCATGCTCTTTGCCTTTACTTAGTTAAAATTGTTTTAAGGAAACCTTATAGCTGTAACTTTGGATGTTAGAGTCTTCTCTCCTTCTATGGTTATAGTTACTTGTGTATCTTAAATGTTTTTATGCTCTAGATGATAAAAGATTTGAAAGTTGGATAAGTTTCTTACCTTTCTGTGTTTTTATCTGAATGTTTGTCTTGGTTAATTATTTGTTTTCAGTCTGAAATCAATTGGATTAGGTTCTGCTTATGCATTTTGATTCTCTTGCTGATCTTTTCAATTTTCTAACTCCCTCAGTTTACAAGTATATAAAGGATTTAGTTTTAGCCCTTTATTAGTTTGTTGTTCTCAATCTTTATGTCCATTTCATAAATCTTTCATAACCTTAAAATATCCACCAACCATGTAAACTTGCCCTGCAAAATACTCTTAACACCATTGATGAACTTATCTGGACCTTGTTAGAATCCATTTCCCAATGAATTAAAAATCTTCCATGTTCCCTATCTAAGATCTATCAAAGTATCATACCCAACCAAAAAAAAATCAAAATACCTTGCACTTAACATCTAGCCTAAAATCAACCCTTAAAAGCAAACAAGTTCACATTTTTGCACCTACTAGAGAGATCCCTCTCCGAATCCAGGAAGGCTAGGTCCTTGGATTCCAAAGCTTGTTTTGATGTTACCCTTGTCAATTTTTATCTCAATCAATCTAGAAAATTACGGGGAGCTAACATAGTGGCGATCATGGTGGGACAGAGTTCATAGTAGCTTGAAAAACTCTTTCAGTATCATATACATGCCTAGTTTGACTTAAAAACCAACCCATAGCCAGAGCAGAAACTAATTACTTCATCATCCTAGCAAGATAATGAATTAGTTAGGGGATACTCATTTACCTTAAGGCTGCATAAAGAAACTAAAAACCCAAAAGTACTCCCTAGATTGATTTTTTATCAAGAATTTGGTGGTGGACCATAAAACATTTTACCTTTATAAAAGCTAAAAATTTCCACCTGGCGACTCCACTAGCCTCCAGTAGGCCTTCCTCATCCCACTAGTCACATAGGTTATTCTAGGATTGTGTCAAATCAGTCCAAAATAGTTTTTAAGGCCTAGTTATACCTTGTGTGAATAAAGAGATCTGGCTTCACGAAGGATCTATACCAGATCACACCCGGACCGAAATCCTCCTACCGTAGTTGACAACCCAGAAAATTTTTTGTGGCAAAATCCTAAAGCTGGAAACTCACCCACTGATAAGACCATCCTTAGAGCAAGTTCTGCACCAAAAAACCTTACAGTTTCACAAGATCCTCAGTTTGATTTGCACCATACCAAGAACCTATTTAGGACCAAGTCACAAAGTAGGGTTGACCACGCTGACTTTGAGCCCATATATTTGCAGCAAAGCTCCAGTAGAGAAGCTTCTCCTTCCATTCCACCTGATTTTCAGCTTCTACATCAATTCAACCCTTTTCATCTCAAATCTACTCAGAATTAGTCTTCTGGTCCAAGTACCTCAGCTACACCCATCCATACCACTAGTTTTCAAACCACCTCACTCCATCCTCCTCCACCTCTCACAAATCCTCCCCTTGTAAATCAGCCTTTGTTTCCTTTTTGTTAGGTCCCTATATTACTAGTATAGTCCCTTATTGTTGTTAGTGTAACCCCCTTATTGTTATTATTGTACCCCTGTAACCCCCATATTGTTATTATTATGCCCTTAAATTATTATTGTTAGGTTGGCTAGGATTACATTGTGGCCCCACTAGGATTACATTATGGCCCCATGGAGTCCTATATATAGAAAGGAGGTTTTGTAATTTGTATCATCGAAGAATTGTTCATTCATGTAATTTATTGGAGGTTTCCCCCTCAAAGTGGCTTATTTCTAAGGCTTTGATATCTCTTTTATTCTATTTTTGGAGCTGGTTTCATAACATTTGGTATTAGAGCTTTGGATTCTAGGGTTTCGATGCTCCAAACAGGCCATCGTGGCATTTGCGCTATAAATTTTTTCGAAGAAGTGTCAGAAGCGGAATTTTTTAGGGTGCGAAGCCGAAATCCTGAGGAACATCGTCAAAAAATTTTAGAGCTTGGTTCGCAATATTTTCGGAGATATGATCTGTGGAAGTTAGGTCTTTTTGTAGGCTCCTCAATTTAATATAAACAGGTCATCGTGGAATTTGCGCTATAACTTTTTTTCTACAAAGGTTCAGAATCTGAAATTTTTAGGGCGTGAAGCTGAAATCTTGAGGAAAAGTTTCGAAAAATTTTAGAGCTTGGTTCGAAATATTTTCAGAGATATAATCTGTGGAAGGAAGTGCTTTTTTAGGTTCCTGAATTTCATCTCAAAGAGGTGATCGTGGGAAAATCTTCATAACTCTCTCTCTGAGCATCGGATTGGAGTGCCGTAAAAAGTGGTCGCCTTGTAAATGGAATTTGGTTTCTTTTCTATCAATTTTAAAGCTAAAAAATGAAACAATGACACGTGGAAAGTCATACAAATTCGCTCTACTGAACCAATCCATAATTAGGTAATTTTGGGAGATTGGACATAAATTTTCCTTGGAGAATCCAAATCAAGTCATACCTGTCGCATTCGAAAAATAATTCAGAAGGCTACCTTAGTGCCCAATTTCAGATATCGAAGAGCCACAATCACAAAGATAATCCAATTTCAATATCGAGCTCCCCAAAATCAAGAAAAAGGTGTGTATTTTTTTTACGAATTGCATAAGTCTTGTTTGAAGAGTCAATTTGAATTGATTCCAAGGGCATATTGTAGAATATATATCAGTATTGGGTTAAAAAAAAATGCCCCATAAAAATATTTCAACACCCATTAAGCCTTCAGAAGGCTCTACTATGACTCATGAAGATGAATAATTGCAACATGATCTATCAAAATTACAAGAGCAAGTGCACCAAATTTCGCTCTCGCAAAGAGCAACAAAAAATGAAATGGATGTTTTGAAGAAAGGTGTGGAATCTAAGATAGATGGCATGGAATATAAGATGGATGACATGGAAGCTAAGATCGATGAAAAAATGAAAGACAACATGGAAAACATGAAGAATGATCTAAAAGCAGACATGGAAGGTTTGACAAAGTTGATACAAGAAATGTTTCCTAATGGTGAAAAGATAGTAGAGGAAACTCATGATGAGAACAAAATAAATGTTAATCGCGACTTCATAAACTCTAATTTTAGTAGGAAAATAACTACCATATTCCAAAAATGGATATGAGGAAGTTTGATGGAAAGGATCCTGTAACATGGATACTACAAATGGAGCAATATTTTTATCTCCATAATGTACAAAACACTCAAAAGGTACGCATTGCAACTTTACATTTAGAACAAAATACATTTGTATGGTATCAATGGCTTTGCTCTCGTAAAAAAATTGTCACTTGGTCAATTTTTCCGGAGGAAATGATAGCACATTATGAGGATACAAAGAGAAACACCTTCTTTAGCTAATTGATAAACCTCAAACAAAAGGGTTTAGTGGGGGAGCACATTGAGGACTTCCAAAAATTGAATATAAGGGTAACTGATATTCAAGAGGAACACATGATTGATCTCTTCATAGGTACTTTAAAGGATAACATCCAACATGAAGTTCGCATTTTGGAACTAGATTCATTGGAGAAGGCATTCAGGTTGGCAAGAAAAATTGAATGTAAAATTATGGCGACAAGGAAGCCTACCACTCACTCTATAAAGAAGGAAGTGTTGCTACGCATAGATTTCCACAACCTACAAGGTTGAAACCACAACAATTGGAAGAAAAAAGAGCAAAAGGGCTTTGCTACAATTGTGATAGAAAATACACTAAAGGTCATAAGTATGCTGAGAAGAAATTATTTTACATAGATTGTGAAGAGGAAGAAGAAAATGAACAAGAAGAGGATATACACCAGGAACCAGCCTTAGAAGAGGAAGAAATGAGTTTGACCATATCGTTTAATGCATTGGCAGGAATTACCACTCCTCAAACTCTCAATATAGGAGGACATATCAAGAAGAAAAAGGTAATAGTGTTGATTGATTCAGGTAGCACCCATAATTTTATTCATTGTAAGGTAGCCAAGGAATTGAATTGTTTCTTATACCCAACACCAGAATGTCAAGTGATGGTTGAAAATGGAGGAACTATAAATTGCTCTAGAAAATGCCATAATATCAAGCTAACCATGGGGGAATATGTATTGAATAGTCCAATGCTTTCCATTCCTATTGGAGGTGCCGATGTTGTACTAGGAGTACAATGGTTACAATCTTTGGGGACAGTAGCTTTTAATTTTCAAGAACTTTTCTTGAAATTTTTTTCAGAAGGAAAGGAAGTCGAATTATGAGGTATTGCAGGGAATCCAAGAAAGATAATAAGCTCTAATGTCATGACAAAGCTTCTAAATAAATAAAAAAGAGGCGTAATTGCACAATTATGCTCACTAGAAGTTCCAACATCAAAATCATCTATTTCTGCAGATCTCCAACAAGTCTTGGACAATCATTCCAAGCTGTTTGAAACTCCCAAAGGACTCCCACCTATTCGTGATCATGATCATGCTATTCATTTGATTCCAGGAATTTTTCCTCCAAACATCAGGCCTTATAGATATCCTTATGTCCAAAAGAGTGAAATTAAACATATGATTACGGAAATTTTAGAGGCAGGTATAATTCAACCTTGTCAAAGTTCTTTCTCTACTCCTGTAGTATTGGTACACAAGAAGGATGGATCATGGCGCATGTGTCCAGATTATAGGGGTCTTAATAGGCTCACCATTAAAGATAAATTTCCCATTCCTGTGATTGATGAATTATTTGATGAACTACATGGAGCAATTTATTTTACCAAGTTGGATCTTCGTTAAGGATATCATCAAATTAGAATGAAGTCTGAAGATATTCCAAAAAAAACATTTCAAACTCATGAGGGTCATTATGAATTTTTGGTCATGCCTTTTGGCCTTACCAATGCACCTTCTACATTTCAAGGGTTGATTAATTCCATTTTCAAACCATTCCCTAGAAATTTTGTGCTAGTATTTTTTGATGATATACTAATCTACAACAGGTCTTGGAAGGATCATGTTGAACATGTTGACAGGGTTCTCAAACTATTGCAGGAGAAACAATTATATGCAAAAACATCCAAATTTTTATTTGGAGTACAAGAGGTGGAATATCTAGGTCATATTGTATCTCACGAGGGTGTTAAGGTAGACCCTAAAATAATTAAAGCCATTAAGGAATGGAAAGTCCCCACAACCATAAAGCAATTGTGAGGATTTATCGGGTTAACAGGGTATTATCGCAAGTTTGTTAAGAATTCTGGGAGAATAGTAGCACCTCTAACAACATTATTGAAGAAAGATTCATTTTCATGGACTCCTGAATCAACTAAGGCCTTTGAACATCTTAAAGAGGCAACGTGCCTAGCACCAGTCTTAGCTATGCCAGAATTCACAAAAACCTTTATTGTGGAATGTGATGCCTCAGGAAATGGAATTGGTGCTATTTTAATGCAGGAAGGAAGATCCATTGCTTTTGAAAGTCGTCCAATCAAAGGAAAGTATTTAAATAAACCTATTTATGAGAAGGAAATGTTAGCAATACTGCATGCACTAAAGAAATGGCGAACTTACCTAATGGGAAGACACTTCAAGGTAAAAACTGATGATGATAGTCTTAAACACTTTTTGGAAAAAAGACTATCTTCAGAAGAGTAGAAAAAATGGGTCACAAAGATGTTGGGTTATGACTTTGAAATAATCTACAAAAAAGGGAAGCTTATTGTTGTTGCAGATGCACTCTCAAGAAAGAATGAAGAGGTGGAAGCATTGCTTTGTGCCATTTCTATTATCCAACCAGATTGGATAACCGAAGCAAGAGATGAATGGAAGAAGGACAAAGAAGTATGGGCACTCATTCAAAATTTGCAGGAAGATCCTAGTATATCTGATACATTTAGTTGGAAAAATGATTCTTTATGGTACAAAGATAGCTTATATCTTTGTAAGAATTCCCAACTAAAACAAAATATTCTTTTGGAATTGCACACTTCTGCTTTAGGAGGATACTCATGAATTTTAAAAACTTACCACAGGGTGAAGAAAGAATTTTTTTGGGATGGCCTTAAATCTGATATTCAAAAGTTTGTGGTGGAATGTTTGGTTTGCGAGCATAATAAAGTTGAGACAATTAAGACCCCGAGACTTCTACAACCTTTATCCATTCCAAGTCAACGTTGGGAGGAGATTTCAATGGATTTTATCACAGGTTTACCTAAGTCCGAAGGAAAGAATTTCATCATGGTGGTAGTTGATAGAATTACCAAGTATGCACACTTTTGTGCATTATCTCATCCATTTAAAGCAAGTACAGTTGCTACTACATTTATGGACAGAATTCAAAAGCTACATGGAAGCCCAAGGGTTATTGTGAGTGACAGAGATCCCATTTTTACTGGAAATTTTTGGACGTAGTTATTTTCTTGTTTGGGTACTCAATTAGCTCATAGCTCATCTTATCATCCTCAATCTGATGGTCAAATTGAGATAGTAAATAAATGTTTGGAAGGATATCTTTGTTGTTTTGTATTTGATAAACAAACACAATGGGTCAAGTGGTTACCTCTCGCTGAATGGTGGTATAACACTTCCTTCCATACTGCAGCAAAAATGACCCCATTTATGGCACTTTATGGATATCATCCACCATCCATCACATCATATTTAAGGGAAAATTCGAAGGTTCAAGCAGTTGAAGATCACATCGAGCATCAGCAAGAAGTTCTCCAACTCTTAAAGGATAACCTGAATTTGGCACAAAATCGAATGAAACAACAGGCAGATCAACATCACAGCGAGAGAAGTTTTGATGTAGGAGATTGGGTATTTTTACGGCTACAACTATACAAACAAATGTCCCTCAAGCAAGCTAATAAGGATAATAAATTATCGCCAAAGTACTATGGTCCTTACAAGGTGTTGCAAAATATTGGTACTATGGCATACAAATTGGAGCTTCCTGCTTCTTCACAAGTGCATCCAGTTTTCCATGTTTCGTGCTTAAAGAAGGTTATAGGTGAAAATATTCCAGTTCAAACAATATTGCTAGAACTCTATGAGGAAGGAAAAATCATATTGGAACTTGAAGCGGTCACGGAAACAAGAACTCGACAGCTACGGAATCGTTCAATTTCAGAGTATCTCATCAAGTGAAATAACTTACCCACTGAAGATTCTACATGGGAGGATGAGAATTTTATATAGAAGCACCCCAGCTACTCAAGTGTTGAGGACAACACTTTTTTGAAGGAGGGGGGCATGTTAGGTCCCTATGTTACTAGTATAGTCCCTTATTGTTGCTAGTGTAACCCTCTTATTGTTATTATTATACCCCTGTAACCCCCATATTGTTATTATTGTGCCCTTAAATTATTATTGTTAGGTCGGCTAGGATTACATTCTGGCCCCACTAGGATTAAATTATGGCCCCATGGACTCCTATATATAGAAAGGAGGTTTTGTAATTTGTATCATCGAAGAATTTTTCATTCATGTAATGTATTGGAGGTTGCCCCCTCGAAGTGGCTTATTTCTAAGGCGTTGATATCTCTTTTCTTCTATTTTTGGAGGTGGTTTCACAACACTTTCCCTCCCATCATGGTAGCTTGGTATGCTCCACTGGCTCTACAACAACCACTATTACCTTTGCCAAATGAATATCAGTCCAAAATCCCTCACTTTGTAGGGACTGAATCCATTACTGCTCAAAAACATGTAGATAGAATTAATGATGCTTTTGACTATATGGAGATAGAAGAAGAAACCATAAAAATGAGGATTTTTGCTCAGAGCCTAGGGGGAGAACACAAAAAATTGTTTAAAGACTTACCTCCCAACAACATTCATGATCTCCCTACTCTATACCAAACCTTTGTGAACAAATGGGAAATCAAGAAGAACCCCCTCCAAATTCTGTCCGAGTATAACAATCTTAAGAGAAATATGGGAGAAAGTGTTCATTACTACTCCACTAGGTTTAACAGTGTTTACAAAACTCTCCCACCTCACATAACACCTCCCCAAGGCTTGGCCTTAGTAAAATATCCCGAAGGCTTTGATGCTAATGTGGCCTATCAACTAAGGGAGAGAGATTACCTAACTCTAGAAGACATGCAAATGGGGGTTGTAAGTGTAGAGGCAAATTTGATGGAGAAAAGAGCTAGGGTGAGATCAGAAAAAAAGGTGACTTATAGAGATGACACAACACCTGCACCCTCCTCTTCCGACACCAAACTTGACTCCGTAGTTTGGAGAATGGAGAGGATGATGGAAAGATTCAGTTTGAATGAGAGAACACCCCCTAGGGAAAATCAAGCCAATCTTCAAAACAGGAATATAAATCAAAATTTTAGAAGAGACCCTCCTCCAGTCAGAAAAAGAGAGAGTGACCAACAAATCAAACCCCCTTTCCAAGACAACTATGTAGATGAAGAAGAAAGAGAGCCTAAGCAATTGGAATAAGACCATGTAAATGTCATAGGTTCGGATGATGAGGATAACACATACCTTAGTGAAGAAGAAAAAAGGATGTTTTCTTCAAAACCAAATGAGAAATCATATGAAGATTCCGAAGACTATAGATTAGGATTTGAAAATGCCATAATGGAAGTCCATAGGCAGTATAACCTCAGGAGAAAGAAGAGTTAAGATGTTCCTAAAACAGACCAGCCAAACACTGCTGTTAGAAAGACCTCTGAAACTATTCCTAAAAAACAACAGAAAGCACAAATACTACAGCTAAGAAGACTGAAATAAACAAGCAAAAAACTAGCCAACCTAGTAATGATTCAAGCTGACCTAGTACTCCAAACAGTGGCCCTAAAAAAACCTTACTGTCCAAACCATCAAATCAGAATCAAAAAATTAAAAATGTAGAAAAGTTCATGGCTGATAAAAATGATGTAAATGCAATAAAGACACCTGCGTCTTTAAGTTTTGAGGGGGATATTGAAAAAATCAAGATCACTATACCCCTCACTGAATTGGTAACCCAAGAGGTATATAGATCCCAGATTTTCAAAGTGTTAAACATAGGAAAGTATACTGATACCTTAAACTTAACTGATGATAAACCAAAACTATTGTTTGGTCCTGAAGTAGAGGGAATATATCAAGAAGGAGCAATTCCTCCTTTCTATGTAAGTCTGAACATACATGACAAAATTCTGCATAATGCTATGCTAGACTCCGGTGCCTCACACAATATCATGCCAAAGGTTGTGATGGAGAGATTGGGCATAGAAATCACAAAGCCCTACAAGGAATTGTATTCTTTTGATTCCAGTAGGGTTAATTTTCTGGGCCTAATCAAGGATCTGTGTGTCAATCTGGCACAAATCCCCACTAAGAGTCTAGTCATGGATATAGTTGTGGCTGACATCCCCCCAAAGTATGGCATGCTATTATCTAGATCATGGGGGGCCAAAATCCATGGAAGCCTTCAAATGGACGAGACCTATGCCACCATCCCAATCTTCAATCAAACAAGAAGATTGTATTGGGAATCCCACATGAAATACATGGTGAGTAACATAGATAGGACAAATAACACACCAGTTTATTCCATTCACTCAAACCTCGACTCCTGCATCTTGTACAATGAAAATGACATAAGTGAACAAGTGAATGAAAATGAGAGAGAACTAAGTCCCCTAGAATGATCAAACCAACTCTCTAATCAAGAAAATGACTCCCAAAACTCTAGCAGCCCCGAAGTATAGAACATTGACAAAACTGAAATTGATACCCTTTGGCATATGAGCTTTGATGGTTCTTATGGTAAGGCAAGATCAGGGGCTGGTGTTTGGATCCACAACACAAATGAAGGCCATTCCTATGGGTTATATTTTCAATGCACCAATAATATTGCAGAGTATGAGGCTCTCCTTATTGGTCTATACTTAAAAATATCAAAGCCAAGAAAATTTTGATCCAAGGAGATTTTGAACTAATCATCAATCAAATTAAGGGAGAATATTCAGCCAAGAACCCTAGGTTAAAGGAATATAGAAATGCTGCCCTAGATATTCTCAAAACTTTTGAGAAATATGAGCTTACTTTCATCCCTAGGGCCCAAAACTGCCTTGCCAATGAACTTGCTTTTGTTGCCAGCAATTGCTCTTTACCTTATGAAAATAATTAATGCCTCATCAAAATAAAGAACATGCCTATTGTACCGGAAAAATTGAACCATTGGAAAGTGTTTGAAAATGATGACCAAATAGATGGTTTTCTGCAATCCAGAAATGACTTTGCAAGCATAAAACAGAGTTTGATATTTGAAAGAAATAATTCTGCTGAAAAAGAAACTCCCAAAACAGAGTTTCCCTTTGATAATAATATAAACCCCCTCAAAACACTTCTGTTGCAGAAGTATTTGATAAATCAGATCAAAGCGAACTTTAAATTTTGCAGTACAAATATGACACCTTTCCAAGAGGCCTTACACCACTAGAAGAGTTGTTTGATTTTAATGATGTAGCTAAAAAAACCCAAGATGGAACCCACTGAAACAAATGTAGAAGAGTGTAACATTGGAGGGATGAAAGAGCCCAAATAATCAAGTTGTCCAGAACTCTCCCATCTCACACAAAACATAAATACATTGAGCTTTTTAGAGAATTTAAAGATGTGTTTGCATGGGGGTATGAAGACTTGAAATCCTATGACACCAAAATCATCCAACATAAAATACCTCTCAAAGAAAATTAGAAACCATTTAAACAAAATTTGAGAAGAATAAACCTCCTCTTGTTACCCTCAGTTGAGAAAGAAATCAAAACTATGTACGATGTCGGGATCATAGTTCCTGTCTGATACTCAGAATGGGTGTCCAACCTTATGTCAGTTAGGAAGAAGACCGGGGAAATTAGGCTTTGTATTGACTTCATAAATTTGAACAAAGCCTCCTTGAAAGACATACCCCTTGCCTAAAATCGATCACATACTCCAAAAGGTAGTTGGTTCACAAAGAATCTCATAATTACTAGATGGCTTCTTAGGTTATAACCAAGTACTAGTCTTTCCAAGTGACCAACTTAAAACTGCTTTCACTACACCTTGGGGTACGTTCATGTGTGTTAAAATGGCATTCGGTTTAATGAATGCAGGGGCTAATTTCCAAAGGGCAATGGACATAGCTTTTTCAGAAGACATAGATTACTTCATAGTCATATAACTTGATGACATCACTGTCTACTCTAAGACTGAGGAGGAGCACTTAGTCCACTTGAGAAAAGTCTTTGAAAAATGTAGAAAGTATGGCCTATCCCTAAATCGTAAGAAAAAAATGTTTGGCCTTCAGGAAGGAAAACTCTTAGGTCACATCATCTCTGAGGAAGGAATCAAGATAGATCCCAAAAGAATAGAAGGCATCTTACAAATCAGCCATCCTAGGAACATTAAAGAGCTGCAATCTTTCATTGGAAAGATTAACTTCCTAAGAAGATTCATCCCTAACCTTGCTGAGCTCATAAGAAATATCACGAATATGTTGAAAAAGGAAGTAGGAGTGAAGTGGAATATAGAAGCAAAACAATATTTTGAGTTGGTAAAACAAGCACTCACACAAACACCAGTCCTAATCAGCTCTGACTTCACCAAGGAATTTTACATTTTCTCCTTTGCCTTTGAACATACTGTGGCAATAGTATTGTTACAAAATAACATTATGGGGCAATATCAACCCATATATTTCTTCAGCAAATCCTTAAGGGATGTCCATATAAAGTATAACATTATGGAGAAGCAAGCCTTTGCCTTAATCAAAGCTTTGAAGGATTTTCGAGTTTATATTTTGCATTCACATATCATAGCCTTTTTCCCAAACACGGTTGTCAAAGATATACTTAATCAATACCCTGATGGTAAAAGGGGCAAGTGGATTTATACCATTTTAGAATATGACTTAGAGATCAGGCCCACCAAACTCATCAAAGGGCAGGGATTAGCAAAACTCATGGCTGAGTCAAACTTCCAAGCTTTAGATATGAACATGGTTGATATTTTTGAAGAGATAGAAGAATGCACAACACCATTCATTAAAGAAACATTCATGAACTCTCCTTGGTATGCTGACATCAAACAGAAGGCTTTAAGTTATTGTATATTAGATGGAGTTTTGTATTGGAAAAATGTTGTGGGGATTTTACTTAAATTTTTACTTGAGGTTGATGCAGGAAAAATCATGCATGAGCTGCATGAGGGAGAATGTGGAGGACATCTTAATTGGAAGACCACAACAAACAAGATCATCAGGTCTGGATACTATTGGCCCACCCTCTTCCCAAACACCCATAATTTAGTCATGTCCTGCCACAAGTTCCAAATCTTTGATGGCAGGAGAAAACTCTTACCACTACCTTTGCGGCCTATCAGTGTTGCAGCTCCCTTTCAACAATGGGGTTTGGAATTCATTGGGGAAATTCACCCATCATCCTTAGCCCAACACAAATGGATCCTCATGGCCACTGATTATTTTACCAAATGGATAGAGGCCATACCCACTAGGAATGCTACTGAATCTGTCATCATCAAATTCCTTGAAACCAACATACTATCCATATTTGGTTGTCCTAGGAAAATAATCATAGACAATGCTGCTACCTTCAAGTCCAAGAGGATGGTATATTTCTACCATAAATATTAGATCACATTAGGCCATTCTACTGCCTATTACCCCCAAGGAAACGGTCTAGCTGAATCCTCCAACAAAAGCCTTGTTAATATCATCAAATTTTTTTTGGAACAGAATCAGAAATCTTGGAATAGTAAGCTTGTCCATGCCTTTTGGGCTGATAGATTAACCACCAAAAAGTCAATAAATATTTCTCCCTATTAGCTAGTTTATGGTATGGATGCAATATTCCCAACATCCTTAGGAGTTCCAGTCATGAAACTTCTTCAAGAAGTACAAGCTAAAGAGAATGATATGCAGAGAAGTGTTACACAGTAATTTGTCACCGTCCCTACCATTCCCCGTCCCGCACAATGGAGGACCCATTTTGTGACCTGTGAACATTGTCATGCCTTGAAAACATCATCAATTCATTCCTCTAAGCATGAGCTTCATTTTCCCTAAAGACATCTCCTTGCAAAAATCATAAAAAACATCCCTTTTTGCATTGGCGCGGGCAGACAGTTCAACACTCGCGCCAATGGGGAAAATCCTGCAAAGAGGCCGCGCCAACTGGCGCTCTGTCCCAGAGCAGTAGTCGCGCCAGCCAATTTAAGGAGTGTTTTTTAAATAAAGATGGCGGAAGTTGAGTTTCAACAAACTCAGAAACCATTTCCTATCTTGAGTTGGGAGGTTTGGCTGCGGGAGTTCTATGGAAGGGAAGTGGTTTGCCACCTCCCATGGAACCTTCCTTGTTGATAGGGCCAATCCCACAATAATAGGGATCCCAACTCCCTCCTTCCCCATCTATAAAAGCCCGCTCAATTCCATGGCAAGCTAGTCTTGAAGTGCCTAAGCTTTGAATCTCCAAATTCCCAAGAGCCTTTGTGCTGTAAGAGCCCTCTTTCTTCCCTTAAGGCCGACTCAAGTAAGGAGACTATCGTCGAGAGACTCTGGAGAGGTTTGCCCTTTCCCTGGCGAGCTTTGCGAGACGTGAACGACTGGAGACCCATCCGAAGGGGAACACGACATCAGAACATTGGTTGTAATCTTTCTTCGATTGTTATTTAATGAATGATTACGATTATGGTTCCACTCTGTTTTCGATGATGTTAATATGAGTAATATCCTTTCTGACTGATATTGAGTTACGTATGCCGGATTTTATGCTTGTATCTGTTTGTTTCTTGCATGTGCAGGTGTCCACCCACGGAGATCGTTGGAGGATCGTGATCTGCCGAGGCTGAGGAACGGGAACGCTCTCTTCTTCAGATCGTAGCATTGGAATCCAGGTAGGCTTCTATCTCTAGTCTTTTCATTCGTAACTAGGAACTTGCATCGTAACATTTCTGATTGTTGCTAGACCCCTGCTGGGCTAGTAGGGATCGCCTCTGTCCACAGAGGGGATTTACCTCCTCAACAAGAAGGATCAATCAAACCATTCATTTACAGTAGCCAAGAGAGGAAGTGTAAAAAAGAACACAAATAGTCCAAGAGAACATCAAGAAACTATTTGACAAAAGGACTAAAGATTAAATTGGTTTATGGTATGGATGCCATATTCCCAACATCCTTAGGAGTTCTAGTCATGAAACTTCTTCAAGAATTACAAGCTGAAGAGAATGATATGCAGAGAAGGATCAATCAAACCATTCATTTACAGTAGCCAAGAGAGGAAGTGTACAAAAGAACACAAATAGTCCAAGAGAACATCAATAAACTATTTGACAAAAGGACTAAAGAAAATGATTTCCAAGTTGGAAATATAGTTCTAAAGTGGGATTCTAGAAGGGAAGAGAAAGGAAAGCATGGAAAATTTGAGAATCTGTGGAAAGGGCCCTACATCATTCATTATATAAGGGGCCATAATTCATTCTTCCTACAAGAACTGAATGGAGAATATCTATTTGGAGGTCCTGTCAATGGCAGGATTCTCAAGCAATATCTCTGCCAAGAATCTTAGTTTCAAAACTTTTTTTATTGTATATAACATTGCTTTTTAAAAATTTGAAAAATAAAAACAAAAAAACAATAGAAAGAGGAAAAAGAGTGCAGTCAAAAGAAAAGGTACAACCCCATACCCAAAAAAGAGAATTTTATGAAAGTGTGCAAGTCTAAATGCCACTACTATTTCAAAATGATATTTTTTTTCAGTTATCTAGCCTAATCATGGCTGAACATGCTTTAAATTTATGTTGATAAGTTAGTAGAAACTTTGATTGATAAAACATTATTTCAGAATTAACTTATTCAAAGAAATATATATTAGGAGATTGAAAAGATATTGGTTCCACATGCTTAAAACAGAACCAAAGAGATAGATAAAGATGTCTCACAAAAGACAAATCATGTCCTTATCTTTCTGATTTACTTTTATGCAAAAATAATGTTGTCTGCAAGCTCAAATGCCACTACTTGTAATTATTCTATCATACAACCTAAACATGATTGAGTAAACTTGAATTTCATGCTGATAGGTTAGTGAAGAAGATTTTCCAAACTGTATAATCTTGGCTTATTAGTAGAATATATTAGGATAGAAAAGAATGGTTCAAACAAACTCAAAATCTGAACCAAGAAAAGGAAAAAGATAGCTCTACATAGATCAAAACCAGAGCTGGAAAAAGAATAGAAGGATGTTTAACAATTTCAGGTCTTAAGCCTTCTGAGTTTTGTTTTAAGTTTCTGCAAATAAAGTCTATGTGCAGCTTGTACAAAATGCCATAGCCCCATAGAAAATCAAACCGTCTAATCCTGATTTGACTATGTTTTAAATTTCTTGTTTTAGAAATAGAGAATAAAATCTGTCAAACAGTCTAATCTTGATAGGTGGTGTGGAAATTTTGAATAACTATTATATTATTCACCGAGATTATCCTGATCACACACTATTTGAGCTTCATGCATAATACATAATCTCTTCTACCATTGATCATTAATTGCGGAAATATAAACAATCGCATGTGCACATTAAAACCATAAACAATCACACATATAAACACAGTATTTATGGGAAAGCTTAAAGCTGCAAACCCCCAACTATCTATATATTATATAATAGAGATCATGTAACAATCATTGTACAAAGCTTCTCACAAGCTCTCAGTACAATCTCCAATTGCTACACACTACACAAGCTCAAATCTAGCAAAACACATGCTCCAATCTTCTCCACCTGTTAGCCTGCCTCTACTGCGCAATCCCTGATGAATATTGGCCCTAACTGAGTTCGAATCCACCTGGTATGCACTGCGCAATCCTCATTGGCATCTCCATTAATGTGTGGTGCAAACTCATGCATCAGTATAGTCACAACTGATAGTCACACTTGCTCTTTCACCTACCTCTCCACTGGTCTCCACTGAAACTGTCCATGCACTGAAGTTAACTGATGTATTCTTTAGTTGATTTATGAGTTAATAATTAGTGAATTAATTAATAATTAATTCACACCACTCTCACTAGTGTATCAATCATTTAGACTAGATACAACCAGCTCAACTATGTTTAACTGAGTTAAACTGAATACAACTCCACTAACTTCCTCAATCAACTCCACCAAACTATGTCACATGAGTTCTAACTAAAGTCTCCATGCAATAGCTCCACTTAACCCTCAGGAATAGCGTAATTCCTTCTTTCAGCTGCTGTGCCACATCTGTGCACTTAACTGAAGTGCTCCAAGAGGATAAGATAATGTTTAGAGTCCAAATATTATTAAGAGCTAATAATATTCGACATATCTATTTTTAGACTGGCAATCTAAAAATAGATTCCTCCCAATATGTCTAAAAATAGAAGTCCATCTATTTTTTCCGACTTGACCAACCATCCACAAATAGCATCCTGCAACTCATAGAACATGATCCATATGTCTAAAAATAGACTTTGTGCCAAAAATAGCCTGCGGGCCCACTTAGTGAAGGCGACTCTTTTTACTAAGCTCATCATCTTGTTGCAATCTCAACAAGTGGATAGTTAGGTAGAGAAATAAAGAGTTCAACAGTTTAATCTGGACTCTTGGAAGAAATAAGGATAGGATTAGATAGCTTATTTCTATTTTCAAAAATAAAATATCAAAGAGTTTTCTATTTCAAATGCACTCAAAGGAAGAAAAAATGCTAGGACAAAGTAAGATTGGATAGGTAGAGATGCTGTTTTAAAAGAGATTACATGTTGCAGATTGATAAAAGTTGTATTTTTCAGAGAAATATCAGCAAGAAAGAAAAGAGATTCTGCCCAATGGATGAGGCACTGGTATGCTAAAAGCCATAAGATTGATAACTGAGGTTTTGGACACCTTAAAATATGGTTGTCCTCCCCTAGTGGAGCCACTGTTAGCCATCTATAAATTATGTTATATCTGATGATGGCTAGATTAGTCCATGGATTTCCAAAAACAATATTTTCATCAAAATCTATGAGTTTCAGAAATATCACTGTGTTCATTATCCCTAAGTTATCCATTTCTCATAAAATCTTCAATCAAAGCCTCTAAGTTTCCCTGCTCATACCAAAAGAGACCGTTTCTAAGCCATTTTTCCATCATTTTCCATTTGAAAAATCCCTCTTTTCCCCCTTCCCTTTTTCTTCCAAAAAACCTTCTTTACCCTTCATTCCCCATCAAATCCCCTTTAAACCTAATGAAATCCCTTTATTTCGGCTAAAAACCCTTTTTCCCCGCTATCAAAAACTCAAAAAATACTAAAAACCTTCATTTTCTGTCCAAATCCTTCATTTTAAAGTATAAGGCCTTAAGCCCCTTTCGCTTAAGCCCAAGCCCCTTTTTCCACCATAAGACCGCGCCTCTGTGACCAATTGCATTGGCCCATTGGCCCATCGGCCCATCGGTGCATCGGCCCATCGGCTTTTCACCATTCCCCGCGACCTTTTTTCCTTTAAAAAGTGTTCGTCGCCAATGCGAAATCCCGATCACATCTCCGTCATTGATCCTGTTTTAGATCGACGGCTCTCGCACTTTGCCTTCCCCATCACCATCGCACTTCAGCGGTTCCAAATTCTTCGTTCCCATTCTTTTTCTCCGCCGATAGGCCAATCCCTCGAGTAAATCTCTGCCGTTGATCTCCCTGATCTAATGGTTCTCGCTCCATCGACGATCCCCATTTCTTCGTTCCCAAACCTTTTTCCGCCGATGGAATCCCTCACTGATAAAATCCCGACCGTTGATCTCTCTTAGATTGGACGGTTTGCGCTCCTTCCCATCGGTAATCAGCCATCGCAATTTCTTGTCTCACTCCCGATCATTCCCCTCTACCCGCCTTTCTCCGATTCTCCGATATAATCCTAGTCGTTGATTATTTTTGATCCAACGGTGATCGGGCCTTTTCCCCTGCTGCATTCTCATTTCCTGACCATAACTTATTTTGGCCCTCGATCACATTTCTACCGTTGATCTTCTCGATCCAACGACCTAGCAGGGTCCTTCCCTTATTTTTTTCATTCGCCTTTCATTTTCTCCTCTACGTATCTCCACCGTTGATCCTCAAGATCTAACGCCCTCACTTCTCCCATCATCCATTCTCCCGATCCCATCCATTACCCCTCTTCTTCCCCGATACAATCCTAACCATAGATCTTGCTGATCCAATGGTTCCCACTTATCCTCACCATTCAAACTCCACCCAACAAACTTTTACCTTGCGCAATGAACCTCCCGCTACATGACGAAATCGTTGATGTCTGTAGCCGGCCCCACCGCGCAACTCCATCTGTCGACTCCATTCTCCACCATAGATCTGGAGCTCTCAGATTTGACGGCCAGAGTTCATCTTCACGCTCATTTCTCCCAAAAAGCTTAAATGCACAATATCAATGCGAAATGGGCAGTTTTTAATGGACACGCGTCAACCCCTAAACCTTATCGCGTTCTCCCCTGCCAATACCGCTTACCACCCTTTGCTTACGCAAAAACCATTCATGGTTTTCCAAAACCGCCTCCACTATTTCATGCAGTAAAAGACAGAGGATTAAACTTAAAATAGCCAAATAAAGCAAAAGGACAGCGAGGCAGGTTAATTAAATGTTAAGGTTGTTAAAGCAGAAATTAGCCTTTCAAGAAGCAGTGATTAAAGACAACATGTTAATTTATGAAAGAAAAAGGAAAATTAGGCCTAAAGATAGCCTCGAACACATCAAAAGGGAGCAGTTATTTCATCAGAAATATCAACTGACACCTTTTGCCTACTCTTTATCTGTAAAGGCAACAAACAGTTATTTCACAAAAGAATATATTTTAAACTATCAGAACATTTAATGTAAAGATGAGGATAAAGCCTTAAAGTCAATATTTTCACCTATCTTTATCTCAGAAATTAAGACAAAGTTATTTAACAGAGAATTAGCTGCACACATGTCCCTACCTTATGCCTTGCATGGTTTTTAAGGTCAGGAATGCACTTACTCTGTAATTAATAACACTTGAACCCTAGATCAGTTCCACCTCCTCATTTGCAGTATAAATAATGCATTGGAACTCATTGTAAATGTTGGATTTTGATGACTGATGCCGGAATAATACATAGTCCTTTGAAGCTCTTGAAAATAAATTGATGTCTTGGAACTCATGCATGATCTGATTTGCTTGTTGATGGAGAAGGATTGTTTGCAGGATCCATAGGCTTGGTTGATGGTGAAGTTTTCTTTTTTTTATGTTTTCTAGTTTTCCATTATGTTTTCCATCTTGCTATGTTGTAGTAGGACAAAGAATTTAGATTAAGAAATGTTTTCTAATGGCACCTTAAATCTGTTTGTCCTTCACTACCTTAATGTTTTCTTCTGCTAGGATATTAGAGAATTCATCTTTTTGCTCTCTAAGTATTTCTTATGCTCGTCTATTTCTTGAACAATTTAGATCAGTTGGTTTCAACATGATTCATGGTTAGCCCTGCATATTGTTTCCACTAAAATATTATGTTCTTGGAATCATCTCTTTAAAGCAGCTTTGTCTAGGTTTGTCAAAGAAGTTTGTTTAAAATCATGCTCTTTGCCTTTAATTAGTTGAAATTGTTTTAAGGAAACCTTATAGCTGTAAATTTGGATGTTAGAGTATTCTCTCCTTCTATGGTTATAGTTACTTGTGTATCTTAAATGTTTTTCTGCTCTAGATGATAAAAGATTTGAAAGTTGGATAAGTTTTGTTTGTGCTCAACCTAGTCTCCTAAATTGAGTTCATTTAATTGTCAACCAGGGTTGGTAAACTGCTGAAGTGAAGTGCACCATATGTGCCTAAGTAACCTCTCCCTACTTCGTTGTGTTTAGTGTTTTCTAATGTTTTTGGTTTTATGGTTTTATGTTTGAAAATGGAAGGAACTAAATACTGGTGCAAAGAAGCTATTGACTCTGTCAAAACAGAGTAAAGCCTAAATTATGATGGTAAACAAATGAAAATTCTGAAACAAAACATAGTCTAACTATGACTAGCAACCAACAAATACAAAGCTTGATAATGACTCTATTGTAAACTCACAACATGAAATTGAAATGAACCTGAGAAATGAGCAAGCTGAATGTAAATGAAGTTTTCTCCTAAATCACTAATAAAACAGATAAATTACAATGTACAACATCTCATCCATGAATAAATATTTGTTGGAAAATATGTGGAAAAGAATATTTGTAACAAGGTAAAGTTTCTACTTTAAACTAGTTTCTACTTCTGTTCTGCAACTCAATTTTAACACCACTAAACCTATCTCAAAAGTTATAGATTTCCTTTCAAAAATAGTCTTTGAGAAAGAGGCTTGTTTGTGAAATGAAAAAGAGGCTGCAAAATACTCCAGACCTTATAATGATACTATCTTCTGTTCAGATAATTGTGTATGAGTATGAATTTTGAACAAAAGAAGTTTTGTAAATAATTAAGCGTGTGAGATTGAATTTATCAACTAAGACAAAGTAAACTACAATGGACAACAACTAAACTTGAAGTGTTAAAGCAATGAGTTAAAACTAAACTAAGATGTTATTAATCTACAATGAACAATATTAAAATAAAGAGCCATTATCATACTTGAAAAGAAAGGACAAAGCTGAACCACATGCATTCTACCTCCAGAGTATTCTATTGAAATTGACATGCCATTAATCTATGAAATTACACAGTTTGAAATGAAAACACAATTAAAATCCTAAAATACCACAGTTAATTCCCATTCATCATTACAGATATTTTGGAAGAATTCATTAGAATGAGATTAAACTG
Source organism: Pinus albicaulis (assembly GCA_034641835.2). NCBI lineage: Eukaryota > Viridiplantae > Streptophyta > Pinopsida > Pinales > Pinaceae > Pinus > Pinus albicaulis. Next base: position 1,151,481,484 of record CM076574.1, read on the forward strand.
TAGAATTCAATACAAATGAACATAAAAACGCAGAATTCAGAAAATTAACTAAGCTAAGAATGAAACGAGAGTTACTTATCTAAATAAAAAAAAACAGAGCTGCACAGGAGGTAGGGGCCCTCCACCACCTGGTAGCACATAATCTAATTCAAAATCGACTCAGCTCATGCAGCAGAATGATTCTTTTTCATTAAAGGAGAAAATACTTAAAATAGAGTATTCACGGTTAGCAGCAAAAAGCCAAAATCTAACCAAGATCTAACCTCTTTCTCTCGGTTCCCCAAGCATATTAATAGCAAATTTACATAACAGAACTGGAGAAAATAAAGGGATAAGTGTCTTTCTACTTCTAATCAAATTGAAACTCTTATTGACAGCCTTGTTCTTCATTGCGGACACCTGTAGAATCCGTGTTTTAATAGGAGACTGCCTCTTAGTTTGGTTGTCCCACGTGCATAACCACTTAGATATTTTTGCTCAGACTTTGTGGAGAGCAACGAATGATGTGGATGAGGTAAGGAATCTGCCCATATGCGTTTTTCCTTCAGACGACACCTGGAACCCACTCAAACTGTAAAACAACTGCGGAATTCGGGATCAGCTACGGAATGCGCGGTCAGCTACGGAATGCCTGTATTCTGTAGCTATTTTGCAGAAAATTGTTAAAATAGAAAAAATCATGAAAATACAATATGTTAATCGATTTCATGTAACCTTTAAGCAATCCTAATCATTCTTCATTGATTTTAGGCTTATGAAGTGATAAAATGATGATGAAATGAAGTGAAGGTTTGTAAAAGAGAAGGCAATTCTAGGGCTCAACATACCCCCACTGCAAGACTATTGCATGTCCTCATGCAATTTCATCAAAACTTATTCCATGTGCTCTGAAACCTCTGTTAAAACATCCAACTTTATCTTTCTACTTCTTTTGGCCCTAATCTATTTTCTAATCTCTGTTAACTTTTCAGAGATTAGTTCTTCATCTTCCTTTTGTAGTGGAGTGTCAAGTTTATTTTCAATAACCATGTCAGTTTTTCTTCTTTTGCTCCATCAAAAGATTTGGCGAAAGATTTTGTAATCTCCTTATGGAAGCCATCAAATTTCTCGATAAAATTTAGCCTCCCTTCTTATTGTAGTAGCTCCTTGACTTGTGGATATCCTTCCAAATACTTGACTTCAACTGATTGTGTCCTGACAATTAGCCACATTCCTCCTTTGTGCATATTATCTTCCTTTCAGAATTACTTTTCTATGCTTAAAGCTAGATTGAATACAGAGTCTAATGCTTTATTTTGAAACTGTATCTCTGTGTCTGAAGATGGATTAGTTGAAGAATGATGCTTCACCCTTAGAATTACCTTTCTACACTTAGAGATGGATTGACTGCAAAGTGTAATGGAAGTGAATGGATGGAGGTAATTAAGCTATAAAGGAAAATGAAGGGGCTATGGATCTGATGGAGAATTTATGATGACCTTGTGGTGAAATATGGAATGTTGGATAAGGGATATGGCTAATCAATTCGAATGATAGGTTGTTTTAGGAAACATATGATTATACACATTGTATCTATTTCATGTTTTGACTTTTTGCTATTAAAATAATTTTCACAATTTACCTCAGAATTTTGACCTTGTTAATTGCTGTGCTTGATGTTGTTCCTTTGGTCCTCTTTGAGCATGTTGATCTTCAAAACAAAATCCTTCAATTTCCTGTAATCATCATCTCTTTGTAGGCTGTACAATTATGTCAGAACTGCTGAATAAGATGTGGCTGCAACATGCAATCTGTAAGAAGAAATGAAGTATGAATATGGAAGATGGATGTGAAATGTAATGGAGTGAAAGTGGAATAGGACTTGTGAAATGAAATGAAAATGGCGTGAGATGGAGTGAAAGTGGAATGGACTTGTGAAATGAAATGAAAATGGCGTGAGATGGAGTGAAAGTGGAGTGAGATGGAGTGGAATTGTAGAATGAAATGAATTTTGCAATTTCTCTCAAATGGTACATCAGAATTCCCTGAAATTTTCTGAGGTTGTCACCAATATTATTATGCATCTTCCGACGAAAAATCTCCGCCATTGGTTACACGGATCTCCCGGAAAATGAGAAATGGCTGTAGGTGAAAGTGGCCAATTTCTTGAAGAATACACACTGAAATTTTCTGAAATTTTGCGTGTTTATTCACCCTTCCTCAATCCATTTACCATAAAAATTTTAGAACCAACGGATGCACGGTTTGAAAGTTATGATAAAATCAATTTCTACCCTGTTTCACCCTTCATTTTGCCCAATGTTGCAACAAAAAAGTACGCCACGGACTCATTTTAAGGCCAAATTGAGTGATTCCAAAGGGAAACTGTGTATTTTTACCTTCTCCACTTCCACATGCTTTCATAATTTCATTTTGATGAAGAAAAGGTGCTGCTGTGAAAAAATACTCAAATCTGTCCTATTCTGTCCATAATGCTGAAAATTGAAAATCTGCCTGGAAAACCCTTCTGAAATTCCCTTAAAAATTATTTTTTTCCAAATTCTGTCTGCGCCTTACTCAATTTACCATATTCTGAGAAAACGCAGAAGCTCAGAATTTTTTATTTTTGCTCCAATCTCTTGCAATATTTGCGCCAAAACTGCCTTCTGGAAAAAGTTGCAAAAAGACGAAAACATGCTGCTTCAGCAATGGCTGCAGAAACTGCCACTTTCCGCAGCTGTGGTTGAATTGACAAGAAGATGAACATGCTGCTACAAGAAACTAATAAAATGTACTGCTGCAAGTTGTTGTTGATTCCATAAAACCATTAGTCTTCCTCAAAGCCAACATTCATGGTACAATTCTTACCATGCGAATAAATGTGTCGAAGTCGAGCATGGGAAGAAATCATTGGATTACCGATCAATAATGAAAATCGTTAACCAATGCAAGACAACTCACCGATAATGTAAATGAGTGTCAAGGTACCTCAATGCATCTTGACTGGGATGAATGAATGTGTCGAAGTCGAGTCGCCTGCAAGATTTGACAATCAAGAGACATTGTTGTATTCCCATTTTTATCAACGAGGAGGCTTGCCATTGATGAATGCAAGCTCCAAGGCACTTCAAATAATCTCTAATCTTGATCCCAGATAAAGTGTTGAGGTCGATGGGACAAGATCTGTTGGAAGGTGGACCTTAAGGAATTCCACATCATCCAACTCGAGCATAGAACCAAGAATGATTTGAAGAACCATGAAAGATTGAAACCATCATGAAATTGCAGAACTTATTGTGAACTTTGCCTGCCAGTTGCTTGGTTTTCAAACAAAGCTCATGTCCAATTGCGCCAGCAAGCTGGTTTTCACAATAGGACTTATTTTTCTCTTTATTTATTTATTTATTTATTTATGTCCTACTCTACTTGAAAAAGAAAATCTTGTTCAAGTATATGAATACTTCCAGTGGAACCATGTCTGTAACAAGATGATAGATGAACTCATATGCAGGTTTGAAAGACACTCTTTGATATGTACCTGTATATGAGATGCCAACTGTCTTGATTTAGATGATGTCAGAAGATATTGAATAATTGAGCATTGGAATCCAATGACTGAATTGAACCAAGATTCAATGTAATCTTGTCTTCCTTGTCTTTCCTCTATCATGAAATGCAAGTCTTCGGAGATATGATCTTCATTCGTAGAATCTGATGATAGGCATGCATGAGACTTTTCAATCTCTGGTTCCAATATCTTCTCTCTATCAATAGACATCCATGATTCTTGGACCTCATCCGAGTCTTCTTCTGCTGGTTTTTGTTCTTTAATGACAGCTGGTGAATCATTTTGCAATACCTCAGATTTGTAAGTTGATTGAGGTGTTTTATTGTTGGGGATATGAAATGGTTGTGGAGGTAGTGGAGTGGGGAATCTTTGGGGTGTTTGTGTGGATGGTAATGGAAAAGGTTGAATTGAGGTAAAATGAGGGTGATATTGATGTTGTAGTGGAGGTAAATGGTATGGATAACATTGATCATGGTATTGAGAATAGAGAGGGAAAGATTGAGGATATGGTGGATTTCATTTATAGGGCCTTTGCCAACTTTGTTGCCAAGATTGGTTTTGAGGTTGGGATTGAGATGGCCAAGTTGTCCAAGGTTGGTTTTGAAGTTGGGATTGAGATGGAAAAGGTTTCCAAGGTTGGTTTTGAGGTTGGGATTGAGATGGACAAGGTTGCCAAGGCAAGGGTGTTCTCCAATTACCTTGAGGTTGTTGTTCATAACCTTGAAACTGTGCATAAGGATATTGCATCATATTGGGTTGATGAGGCTGCCATAGCCCTCTTGGAGCTACATAACAAAGTTTCTCTTGTGCTTGATTTGCTCCATTATCCTTTTGGTAAATTGCCTTCAACCCTGGTAATGATGGGCAATCTTTAGTAGTATGTGATCTTGCACAAATTTTACAAATTTTAATGTTATCACATGGACATTCATGCAAAGCATGTTTCTTTCTACATTTAGGGCAAAATATAAATGAAGCAACTTTTTGCTTGTTTTGCACTCTTAGCATGTCAGTTTGTTCATTTAAATTACCAATAATGTTTATCAAATTGTTAGGTTCAGTTTGAATTACCAATCTTGATGCTGACTTACTTACTTTTGCCACAAATGGATGTTGAGGGGACCTTACACACTTTGCTTTTCCTCTTGATATGTTCTTGCATAGTTCACAAATTTCTTGAAATGACAATCGATAAACATCTCCTTTTCCCACAAGATTAAGAAGATCAATCCATTCATCTTTTATAGCATTTAGTAGGAGAGTTTTTAATGCATCTGATCCTAAATTATGCAATTTAAATCTTTTGATATTATAAGTAAATCTCTCCACTAAATCTTCTAGGCTTTCATCCTCTTTTTGGTTCATCTTAAAGACTTCATTTATAAGGTCATGGTGCATGCAATAACCTTTATATTTTTCCAAAAATACTCTTTTCATATCATCCCATGTCCTTATAGAATTTGTTCCTAAAGTCATGAACCATCTAAGAGCTCTATCCTTTAATGTTGCCGGAAACAAATTCAATTTTTGCATGTGAAATGAGTAGCCATAAGATCTACAAATTATTTCAAATTCAAAAAGAAAGGTTTCCGGGTCTTCTGATCTCATACCTTTGAAGTTAGGAAGCACAGATGGATGGATGTTCTTCATTTGAATGTTGATATCAGTTTCTTGAATGGGAAATCCAAAAGGATCTTCCTCATTGTCATCATCTCCATCCATTTCTTCAACCTACTTTTTCACCTCTTCTTCTTCCTGCAAAAATATGAATTCATGATGTGGATGTGTGGCTCTTACTGCACCACATGATATAGTGGATGTGGTAGGTGATTGAAGTTTTTGTTTTTGTGTTTTTGTGTTTTTTTTTTTTTTTTTGGATGTAAGAAATAAGGTTACTTAGTTACACTTCCCCGGCAACGGCGCCAAAATGTTTGGTCTCAACCTAGTCTCCTAAATTGAGTTCATTTAATTGTCAACCAGGGTTGGTAAACTGCTGAAGTGAAGTGCACCATATGTGCCTAAGTAACCTCTTCCTACTTCGTTGTGTCTAGTGTTTTATGATGTTTTTGGTCTTTTAGTGATTTTATGTTCACAAGAGAGATGACTAGAAAGCTAATGGAAGGAAGCTAATGATTAAAAACAGAGTGAAACCTAATTGGTTGATGACAAATGACAGATGCAATTGCAAACACTGAAGTAGAATCAAATCTAAATTATGACTAAGAAAAAACAGAGCTTGATAATGACTTCTAAGAAAATGATTAAAAACATAAACTCAACTTGAGAAATGATCAACTAAACATGCAAATCCTCCTAACTGAACAGTTTAAACAACTAACTTATAATGATGCAACATTTTATCCTTGATTAGAGATTTGTTGAAGTACGTTTGGAGTAAAAAATTGATACCATCATAAGATCTTCTACTCTAAATCTAATTCCTAACTCTATTCTGCAACTCAGTTTTATAGCACTACACTTCACTCAAAGGTTATGGATTTTTGAAATAGTCTTTTGAGGAAATGTTTGTTTGTAAGATGATAAGGAAGTTGCAGAAGTACTTCAGGCCTTAAAGTGATATGGTCTTCTGTTCATATGTTTATGAATCAATTATGGATTTTAGAACAAGAAGAGATTTGTGAATAATGAAGGCTGTTTTGTTAAATTTAACAACTGAAGTAATGCAGTGAATGACAACTAAATATGGAGTGCAAATGCAATGAGTTGAGCTACAACCAAACCTAAAATGTCACTAGCCTAAAACAATGCTGAACTACAAGTCATTATCAAACTTAAAGAAAAACAACTGAACATGAGTTAAGTGCAATTAAACTCCGGAGCATCCTAACTAAGCTATCATGCATTATTCTATGGAATTATACAGTCTGTTTGTCCATCATGATTGGTATTTTGGAAGAGTTCCTTCTTGTGGAAGAGTTTTTAGAACAATCCTGACTGTGTAATTGAGTGCAAATGTAAACGTAAAGACTGAAAGCAATTAAAAACTAAGATATCATGGCTATCTCCCACTCATCATTATGATATATTGGACAAGCGTTTAAGAGCAAGAACAGCTATGGTACTTAGTGAAAACACACAACTAAAACGTTCAAGATCACAATCATGCTTAAGACAGTATAAATATTTCTTGGAAGAGTTTCTTCTTGTGGAAGAGTATTGAGCATAAGTATAACTGTGAAGGTGAATAAAAGAGACTACAATTAAATCCTACAATACTATAGCCATTCCCCATTCATCATTATAATCTTTTGGAAGAACTTCTTCTTTTGGAAGAGTTTTTAGAATGAGTATAACTACAGTAGCTAATGAAAACAACTACTAATTCAACTTCAAAAACGTAAAGGTAGCTAGAATACTTATCTAAATTACGCAAATAAATTCGTGCAAGAGGCAGGGGCCCTCTACCACCTGACGGAATCTAACTCCAAATCAAATAAACGCTTTCAAAACAACACTGTCTACTTCATTAAAAGAGAAATAACTTGAACAGAGCAATCTGCGTCTTCAGAAATGTAGCACAGATTCTAAGCAAAATCTAGAACAAAATCTAGCCTAGCTCTCGGTTTCCCAAGTGTTTATATAACAAATGTAAATAACAAGACTTGCAACAATTTCAGGAACATTGTCTTTCCTTATCGGAATCACATTAGAACTCTTGAAGTGGCTGCGTAACAAGGAAATGGACATCTGGACTGAGATAGTCCTAATAGAAGTCTGCCTTCTTAAATGTGTTCCCACGTTCCAAAACCATACCCAGAATTCGTTTCTTCCTTCATGGTGAGCAACGAACCATGTAGACATGACGTGGAATATGCCCATATGCGGTTTTTCTTGAGAGGCCACTTGGAACATACTCAAACGTGAAGACAACTGCAGAATCGCCGGTTAGCTACGGAATGTCTGCATTCTGCAGCTAGTTCCGGTCAAAATGCTTTACAATGGAAAAATCACAAAACTTAGCAAGTTAGTCATGTAAATCATTCTAAAAGTAATTTTAACTAAATTCATTGATCAATTGGGTCTGGAATAGCAATGGAAAAAGGAAAATGAGGTAAAGTGGAATGAAAGAAAGCACAATTTTGAGGCTCAACAAGTTTCTTACCTTTCTGTGTTTTTATCTGAATGTTTGTCTTGGTTAATTATATGTTTTGAGTCTGAAATCAATTGGATTAGATTCTCCTTATGCCTTTTGATTCTCTTGCTTCTCTTATAAATTTTCTAACTCCCTCAGTTTACAAGTATATATTGGATTCAGTTTCAACCCTTTATTAGTTTGTTGTTCTCAATATTTATGTCCATTTCATAAATCTTTCATAACCTTAAAAGATCCACCAACCAAGTAAACTTGCCCTGCAAAATTCTCTTAACACCATTGATGAACTTATCTGGACCTTGTTAGACTCCATTGCCCAATGACTTAACAATCTTCCATGTTTCCTATCTAAGATCTATCAAAGTAAAGCTCCAGTAGAGAAGCTTCTCCTTCCATTCCACCCGATTTTCAGCTTCTAGATCACTTCAACCATTTTCATCTTATATCTACTCAGAATCAGTCTTCTGGTCCAAGTACCTCAGCCACACCCATCCATACCACCAGTGTGAAAACCACCTCACTCCATCCTCCTCCACCTCTCACAAATCCTCCCCTTGTAAATCAGCCTTTGTTTCCTTTCCCTCCCATCATGGCAGCCTGGTATGCTCCACTGGCTCTACAACAACCACTATTACCTTTTCCAAATGACTATCAGTCCAAAATCCCTCACTTCGTGGTGACTGAATCCATTACTGCTCAAAAATATGTAGGTAGAATTAATGATGCTTTTGACTATATGGAGATATAAGAAGAAACCATAAAAATGAGGATTTTTGCTCAGAGCCTAGGGGGAGAACCCAAAAAATGGTTTAAAGACTTACCTCCCAACAACATTCATTATCTCCCTACTCTATACCAAACCTTTGTGAAAAAATGGGAAATCAAGAAGAACCCCCTCCAAATTCTGTTCGAGTATAACAATCTTAAGAGAAATCCAGGAGAAAGTGTTCATGACTACTCCACTAGGTTTAGCACTGTTTACAACGCTCTCCCACCTCACGTAAAACCTCCCCAAGGCTTGGCCTTAGTAAAATATCCCGAAGGATTTGATGCTAATATGGCCTATCAACTAAGGGAGAGAGATTACCTAACTCTAGAAGACATGCAAACGGGGGCTGTAAGTGTAGAGGAAAAATTTATGGAGAAAAGAGCTAGGGTGAGATCAGAAAAAAGGGTGACTTATAGAGGTGACACAACACCTGCACCCTCCTCTTTCGACACCAAACTTGAATCCATAGTTTGGGCAATGGAGAGGATGATGGAAAAATTCAGTTTGAATGAGAGAACACCCCCAGGGAAAATCAAGCCAATATTAAAAACAAGAATATAAATCAAAATTTTAGAAGAGACCCTTCTCCAGTCAGATAAAGAAAGAGTGACCAAAAAATCAGACCCCCTTTCCAAGACAACTATGTAGATGAAGAAGAAAGAGAGCCTGAGCAGTTGGAAGAAGACCATGTAAATGTCATAGGTTCGGATGATGAGGATAACACATTCCTTACTGAAGAAGAACAAAGGATGTTTTCTTCAAAAACAAATGAGGAATCATATGAAGATTCCGAAGACTATAGATTAGGATTTGCAAAATTCCATAATGGAAGTCCATAGGCAGTATAAACTTAGGAGCAAGAAGAGTCAAGATGTTCCTAAAACAAACCAGCCAAATGTTGCTGTTAGAAAGACCTCTGAAACTATTCCTAAAAAAACATAAAAAAGCACAAATACTACGGCTAAGAAGACTTAAATAAACAAGCAAACAACTAGCCAACCTAGTAATGATTCAAGCTGCCCTAGTACTCCAAATAGTGGCCCTGAAAAAACCTTACTGTCCAAACCATCAAATCAGAATCAACAAATTAAAAATGTAGAAAAGTTCATGGCTGATAAAACTGATGTAAATGTAATAAAGACACCTGCGTCTTTCAGTTTTGAGGGGGATATTGACAAAATTAAGATCACTATACCCCTCACTGAATTGGTAACCCAAGAGGTATATAGATCCCAGATTTTCAAAGTGTTAAACATAGGAAAGGATACTGATACCTTAAACTTAACTGATGATAAACCAGAACTATTGTTCGGTCCTGAAGTAGAGGGAATATATCAAGAAGGAGCAGTCCCTCCTTTCTATGTAAGTCTGAACCTACATGACAAAATTCTACATAATGCTATGCTAGACTCCAGTGCCTCACAGATTGGGCCTAGAAATCACAAAGCCCTACAAGGAATTGTATTCTTTTGATTCCAGTAGGGTTAAGTTTCTGGGCCTAATCAAGGATTTGTGTGTCAATCTGGCACAAATCCCCACTAAGAGTCTAGTCATGGATATAGTTGTGGCTGACATCCCCCCAAAGTATGGCATGCTTTTATCTAGGTCATGGGGGGCCAAACTCCATGGAAGCCTTCAAATGGACGAGACCTATGCCACCATCCCAGTCTTCAATCAAACAAGAAGATTGTACCGGGAATCCCACATGAAATACATGGTGAGTAACATAGATAGGCCAAATAACACACCAGTTTATTCCATTCACTCAAACCTCGACTCCTTCATCCTGTACAATGAAAATGACAGAAGTGAACAAGTGAATGAAAATGAGAGAGAACTAAGTCCCCTAGAACAATCAAACCATCTCTCTTATCAAGAAAATGACTCCCAAAAATCTAGCAGCCCTAAAGTACAGAACATTGAAAAAACTGAAATTGATATCCTTTGGCACATGAGCTTCTGTAATGTTCCAAATTTTTAGCTTCCAAGCTAAATGGAACATTAGAGTTAGCTGCAGCTATAGTCGGCAAATAAATGGGTAGAAAAGCCCATAAGTCTCCTAAGAAGGATAAAAACACTCCAAGTGTGAAAGGAGACATTCTTTCAAGCTTAATAAAACACCTCTATGTGTGAACAAGGATAAAATTCAGCTACTTTGATTTGGTCAACTGCGCAGTCTTGGAGGAGAAGAAACCCTAGGAAGAATAACACAATTTTGGAGGGAAGTGCATCTTTTGATTGAGGAGACATAATTGGGTGGGCCCAAGGAGAAGAAAAATCGTATTCTATATGAGGAAGAGGATGGGAGCATTTTTCTTCATGCTTTAGATCATTATTCGTGTCTCTCTAGACATTTGCTTACTCTGGCTGTTCAGCAGAGTAGCAGTGCTGTTTAGCACTTGGGTGTTCCCGAGCTAGAATCCCACCTCTTCCTTTAAGGAGCCTCATTGGGAGAGCTTGAATTCACCATTCAAAATCAGGTTTTTAGGCCAAGCTTCAGCCATCTTCATCAGCGCAGTTTCTGCAACAGATATTGTGTAGTGTAGCTGGGTGCAACAGTGGAAGGGATTGATATCCCACTTTCTGAGCTAATATTTATGGAGGGAGATTTCCTTTCATCCAGAGATCTATTTGGAGGGTCTTGGAGCAGATTTCAGATCAGTGGTATCAGACCACATACTTCTCAGAGTTTCCAACACAGTTGTAGCTGGGAATTGCGTTATTTTGGGAGGCAGATTTCATTGCAGGGTTTGGTGGCTTCTTTGTGGTTTTTCCTTGTGATTGTGAGGTTCATTCTCTCATGGGAGGAAGCCTTTGGAGGATCTGAATCAGATCATATTTCTATCAGCCTCTTACACTCTCATGCTTCATGTTGCAGTGAGTATTCAAAGATTTCTGAATATTACATTTTGTATTTAGAGTGTTTGACAAGAAACCCTTGCCGCGTTGTCTTGCTTTTTGCATAAGGAGACTAGATATCATTTCTTGAGCATTTCTGATTAATATATGAGTATATATATTGTTCTCTAATCATTTTATGTGTAAAACCTCTCTTAGACTGTGCATTCCCTTGAGCAGCTACTCTGGCATTTTACAGTCTTGGGGTTTTTCACTAGTTTTGACTACACTAGTGTGGGAGATATGTTTAGTCCACCTAGTTTGATTTGTTTCAGCTCTATTCTTTGATTTAGGTTGTTTATTGCTGTATCTATGGGATCCCAGAGTTCATTTCAGTGTTTTATTGCATGCATGGCTGGAAATGCATTTTTTCTTATTGCTTCCTAAGTTTTCCCAAGGAGGAATATTTACACAACTATAGACAGAGCCTGAGAAGTCACCAGCTAGCCTCCGGATCTCATCCTATTTTTAGAGGTGACATATCCGGTAAATTCCCACTCAGTCCATCTCTGAAATAGCCTTGTTCATATTTCCAGCAAAGGAGCACTTCAGTGGAGAAACATCTGCTGAATTCCATTGCCGGAAATTATAGTGGTATCAGAGCTTCAAACTTGGCTCAGCCTGTGAAGTTCAAAATTCAGAAGCAGAGGGCTCAAGGATGAAGAAGATGAGTTTACTCTCATCCATCTTCAGATCTCAAGAAAAAGAGGGAAGATGCATTGAGATTCCAAAAGGGTCTCAAAGAAGAAGAGGTTGCAATGAGATCTCAAGCCATTGCATTTCAGAGAAAGAAGAAGGGGACATAAACCAGAAAGCTTCAGTATGTGCAGAAGGAAGGGAAGATAAGCGGATAAAACTTCTTCCAAAATTTATACAGAGCTTTCAAGGAGAGCTGAAGAACACAAGATTGGAGATGGGATCTCCAAAGGAGGATGAATCTAGAGCAGAATCTAGATTTGCACATGGTGAGGAGAAGCATGCAGCTGCACACCATGGTGCACAGCACAGTCAAGGGCCCATATCTATCTTGAGATGGAGGAAGGGATCTGACATCTTGCATTTCACATTTCCGGAGGCAAGACCTTCAGTTCATACTCTTGAACAAGAGGACATGGGGTTCTCTTTTTCACAAAGGGATCAAGTTGTTGGAAGGTTGCCCACACAGATTACTAAAGAAGAGGGAAACAATGTTGTCATATCTAGAGAACATCCAGTGCCTCATGCAGAGGAGGGAGGATCACATTCTCCCACAGGAGGGATTCTTGTGCCCTTGCAAGAATTTCCCCAGGATCTCATACATCGAGGTCTAAGCACAATCGGTGAACAACATGATTGTGTAGCATTGCAGCTGAAAGAAGAGGAGAGGGAGGAAGAGCAACATCAGTTGATGAGGATCACATAACCTTCTCTATTTCAGAGAGCCAACGCAAGAAAGAGGCATACTGATTTTCGCAGTCGGGGTAGGGGCAAGGTTGCCCAATCACATATGCAGTCTACTCTTGACATTGATGTCTCACTTCATGTAGGCATCCCACCTGGGAGGCCACCTGATCTTCAGTTGATGAGAGATGTCTTGTCTTTGGGTTCAAAACTCTTGGATTTTGGAGAGGTGAATAGTTTTGAGGGGAGCTGTGGCATGGGGAATGTCAAAGTAGTAGGCAACAGCTTGAGTGGAGCTTCACATGCCAGATCACCAACGCTGTCACTGAGGAGGATTGATCCTTATTGGAGGTCTTAGATTTTTGTAGAGTACTCCAAGGATCTTGGTGCATGCATGATTCTTGATGACCCAGAGGGAGATAATAGATACATGGTGGATGATGTGGTCATCTATGATATGATCTTCTTGACTAGATCTTCTAGTCTCAAGGAGAAGCTGTTACATGCAGCACATGAGGACTTCTCTTCTATGCACCTTTCTCATATTTCCAGTTGATGGAGGAGTTCACTTGGGAGGGCATCCAGCATGAAATATATCAGCATATGGAGAGATGCATAGCCCGGATAGTGATAGAGAGGATGTCACAACCACCTTCCTACTCATTGAGAGTGAGGGAGAATTTTCAATTGAGCCATTGCAGCTCAAGACCTCAATTACATGATGGAGGAGATATAATTTGAAATTTTGTATTGTACTTCTTTTCATTTTTTGATCAACATGATGTATCAAGAAGAGTTTCTTCTTCTTGCATATTATATGATCATGATGTACTTGCAGCTACTTGTAGCATTGCTTCTGGCTACCTTTTCAATGAGTCGTGGGGGAATCCATATGTCTCTTGGTGTGCACCAATGACACCATATTGTAATTTCATGTTTCCATATTATGAGATGACTATGGAAGTAGACAAGTGGCTAGTAAAGCACTTGTTGATTCATATTTTGAAGCAGGCCAAGGGTGCACTGCGCTGGTTCCATGAGAGGGACCAAGATGTACTCTTCGGTTGTCAATGGACAACTTGTTTTTATTGTATCTTGCTTCCATGTATTGCTGATGTGTTCTTGTTCAAAGGAAGCTTGTATGAGGGAGAGATGAGGCAACAACAAAGATTTTTGTTACTATGGTTGCACTTGGGAGAGTATGGGAAAAATTATTCCCATACTTTTCATGATATTTCCGAAGAGAAGAAAGGCACATTCATGGTGCAAGGAGGCTACCCTTCCGCATTGATGGATCATGAGAGATTTCCATTTTGAAAGGAGATCTTCTCACATAGCAGCATAATGGTGGATGGCTTTGGCATATGGAATGTCAAAGGGAGAAGTCATGGAGCCTTATTACAAAGGCCTATAACGCTGTCACATAGGAGCATGTTCTTATGGATGAGATATTCCAAAGGGAGGAGGTATCCCTTCTTCTTGCATATTTTTATGAGCGTATCCTCATGGGAGGACTTATTGGAGGATCTCACTTTCATTCCACTCACTATGTATGGTAGAGAATGAATTTTTGTACTTATTGATTACTCTATTGAGTATTTTTACATTCTCACCATGTTTGCACAGTGCATTGCTCCCCAAAAGAGCAGGAGTATTTTTGGGCTTCATGGTCACTTTAGGGCCAATGTTTGTGATGATGGCAACCCATATATACATGACATAGGGTAGGTGTATTGTTATTTTGTATATGTACAACTGATATACATTAATGCTTACTCCCACATGTTGGGAGAACATACATCTTCAACTTGTAACTTGTTGCAGGAGCACTTGCCATATGACATTCTCAAGCAGCAGTTGGGAGAAATGCGCAATATCCACCAGAGAGACCATATGTATCATCCAAAATTGCACATAAATTTCAGCCATTTCCTGATTTTGATGACATGTGGTGATGATGTGCCATTCATCTTGAATGGAATATTTTGGGTTGGCATGACTCATGATCTTGGAGGAAGAGTCTTTGGAGGCTCAATCTTCTTCTTGCCATTGAAGGGAAATCATGTTTAAGCCCAATATCAACATACCCTCTACACTTATCATGAGTGGAGAGGAGGACAACGTGGGATAGGCCCTCTTTCCTATCATGTTCACGTATTCAGCCCACCTTCATTCTAAGAGCACAAGGTGGAAGAGACTTTTCATGAGTTACCCTGTTGGAGGGTGACTCACTTCATTTGGATGATTTCATGGATGAGGGAGGCACTCATTCACCATGATGATCATCACTCCTACTTTTTGGAGGCCATGAGACAACTAGCATGTTTCCATTCACAGTTTCCACCTTTGA
This sequence comes from Pinus albicaulis, assembly GCA_034641835.2. NCBI lineage: Eukaryota > Viridiplantae > Streptophyta > Pinopsida > Pinales > Pinaceae > Pinus > Pinus albicaulis. The sequence continues at coordinate 1,151,496,542 of CM076574.1, forward strand.
TTGATGCAGACACTTTGGTTTTGCACCCTTGGGAGGAAGCATTGGATGATAGTTTATTGGCAGATTCTCTTGATGCAATGATGGAGGCTATTTATGGAGGCTACATGAGGAGGAGGGGAGATATTTTTCTCTCCTTATGCATTTTCTTGAGGACAAGCAAATTTTTTGGAGGGGAGGACTGTAATGTTCCAAATTTTTAGCTTCCAAGCTAAATGGAACATTAGAGTTAGCAGCAACTATAGTCGGAAAATAAATGGGTAGAAAAGCCCATAAGTCTCCTAAGAAGGATAAAAACACTCCAAGTGTGAAAGGAGACATTATTTCAGGCTTAATAAAACACCTCTATGTGTGAACAAGGATAAAATGCAGCTACTTTGACTTGGTCAACTGCGCAGTCTTGGAGGAGAGGAAACCCTAGGAAGAATAACGCAATTTTGGAGGGAAGTGCATCTTTTGATTGAGGAGACCTAATTGGGTGGGCCCAAGGAGAAGAAAAATCGTATTCTATATGAGGAAGAGGATGGGAGCATTTTTCTTCAATATTTAGATCATTATTCATGTCTCTCTAGACATTTTCTTACTCTGGCTGTTCAGCAGAGTAGCAATGCTGTTTAGCATTTGGGTGTTCCCGAGCGGGAATCCCACCTCTTCCTTTGAGGAGCCTCATTGGGAGAGATTTCATTCACCATTCCACATCAGGTTTTCAGGCCAAGCTTCAGCCATCTTCATCAGCGCAGTTTCTGTAGTAGATATTGTGTAGTGTAGCTGGGTGCAGCAGTGGAAGGGATTGATATCCCACTTTCTGAGCTAATATTTGTGGAGGGAGATTTCCTTTCATCCAGAGATCTGTTTGGAGGGTCTTGGAGCAGATTTTAGACTAGTGGTATCAAACCACACACTTCTCAGAGTTTCCAGCGCATTTTTAGCTGGGAACTGCGTTATTTTGGGAGGCAGATTTCATTACAGGGTTTGGTGGCTTCTTTGTGGTTTTTCCTTATGATTGTGAGGTTCATTCTCTCATGGGAGGAAGCCTTTGGAGGATCTGAATCAGATCAGATTTATATCAGACTCTTACACTCTCATGCTTCATTTTGCAGTGAGAATTCAAATATTTCTGAATATTACATCTTGTATTTAGAGTGTTTGACAAGAAACCCTTGCCACGTTATCTTGCTTTTTGCATAAGGAGACTAGATCTCATTTCTTGAGAATTTCTGATTAATATATGAGTAGATCTATTTTTATTTAATCATTTTATGTGTAAAACCTCTCTTAGACTGCGCATTCCCTTGAGCAGCTACTCCGACATTTTATAGTCATGGGGTTTTTCACTAGTTTTGACTACACTAGTGTGGGAGATTTGTTTAGTCCACCTAGTTTGATTTGTTTCAGCTCTATTCTTGGATTTAGGTTGTTTATTGCTGTATCTATGGGATCCAATAGTTCATTTTAGTGTTTTATTACATGCATGGCTGGAAATGCATTTTTTCTTCTTGCTTCCTAAGTTTTCCCAAGGAGGAATATTTACACAGCTATAGACAGAGCCTGAGAAGGGGCCAGCTAGCCTCCGGATCTCATCCTCTTTTTAGAGGTGAAATATCTGGTAAATTCCCACTCAGTCCATCTCTGAAATAGCCTTGTTCATATTTCCGGCAAAGGAGCACTTCAGTGGAGAAAAATCTACTGAATTCCATTGTGGGACATTACAGCTTTGATGGTTCTTATGTTAAGGCCGGATCAGGGGCTGGTGTTTGGATCCAAAACACAAATGAAGGCCATTCCTATAGGTTATATTTTCAATGCACCAATAATATTTCAAAGTATGAGGCTCTCCTTATTGGTCTATACTTACTTAAAAATCTCAAAGCCAAGAAAATTTTGATCCAAGGAGATTCTGAACTAACCATTAATCAAATTAAGGGAGAATATTCAGCCAAGAACCCTAGGTTAAGGGAATATAGAAATTCCGCCCTAGATCTTCTAAAAACTTTTGAGAAATATGAGCTTACTTTCATCCCTAGGGCCCAAAACTGCCTTGCCAATGAGCTTGCCTTTGCTGCCAGCAATTTCTCTTTACCTTATGAAAATAATCAATGCCTCATCAAAATAAAGAACATGCGTACTGTACCAGACAACTTGAACCATTGGCAAGTGTTTTACAATGATGACCAAATAGATGATTTTCTACAATCCAGAAATGACTTTACAAGCACAAAACAAAGTTTTATATTTGAAAGAAATAATTCTGCTGAAAAAGAAACTCCCAAAATAGAGCTGCCCTTTGATAATAATATAAAACACCTTCAAAACCCTTGTGTTGCAGAAGTATTTGATAAATCAGACCAAAGCGAACTTGAAATTCTGCAGTACAAAGATGACACCTTGCCAAGAGGCCTTACACCACTAGAAAATTTGTTTGATTTTAATGATGTAGATAAAAAACCAAAGATGGAACCCACTGACACAAATGTAGAAGAGTGTAACATTGGAGGGATGAAAGAGCCCAAAATAATCAAGCTGTCCAGAACTCTCCCATCTCACACAAAATATAAATACATTGAGCTTTTTAGAGAATTTAAAGATGTGTTTTCTTGGGGGTATGAAGACTTGAAATCCTATGACACCAAAATCATCCAACATAAAATTCCTCTCAAAGAAAATCAGAAACTATTTAAACAAACTTGAGAAGAATAAACCCCTCTTGTTACCCTTAGTTGAGAAATAAATCAAAAGATGTACGATGCCTAGATCATAGTTCCCCTCCGATACTCGAATGGGTGTCCAACCTTGTGTCGGGCTAGAAGAAGACTCGCTGTAAAATTAGGTTTTGTATGTAAGGACCAAGGAGAAAACTCTTAACACTACCTTTGCAACCTATTAGTGTTGAGGCTCCCTTTCAACAATGGGGTTTGGACTTCATTGGGGAAATTCACCCATAATCCTCTACCCAACACAAATGGATCCTCACGACCATTGATTATTTTACCAAATGGATAGAGGCCATACCCACTAGGAATGCTACTGACTCTGTCATCATCAAATTCCTTGAAACCAACATAATATCCAGATTTGGTTGTCCTAGGAAAATAATCATAGACAATGTTGCTGCCTTCAAGTCCAAGAGGATGGTATATTTCTTCCAGAGATATCAGATCACATTAGGCCATTCTACTGCCTATTACTCCCAAGGAAACGGTCTAGCTGAATCCTCCAACAAAAGCCTTGTTAATATCATAAAAAAATTGTTGGAACAAAATCAGAAATCTTGGCATAGTAAGCTTGTCCATGCCTTATGGGCTGATATATTAACCACCAAAAAGTCAATAAATATGTCTCCCTATCAGCTAGTTTATGGTATTGATGCAGTCTTCCCAACATCCTTAGGAGTTCCAGTCATGAAACTTCTTCAAGAAGTACAAGATGAAGAGAATGATATGTAGAGAAGGATCAATCAAACCATTCATTTACAACAGTCAATAGAGGAGGTGTACAAAAGAACACAAGTAGTCCAAGAGAACATCAAGAAACTATTTGACAAAAGTACTAGAGAAAATGATTTCCAAGTTGGAAATATAGTTCTAAGTGGGATTCTAGAAGGGAAGATAAAGGAAAGCATGGCAAATTTTAGAATCTGTGGAAAGGGCCCTACATCATTCATTCTATAAGGGGCCATAATGCATTTTTCCTACAAGAACTGAATGGAGAAGATCTATTTAGAGGTCATGTCAATGGCAGGATGCTCAAGCACTATCTCTGCCAAGAATCTTAGTTTCAAAACTTTTTTTTATTGTATATAACATTGCTTTTTAAAAATTTGAAAAAGAATAACACAAAAACAATAGAAAGAGGAAAAAGAGGGCAGTCAAAAGAAAAGGTACAACCCCATACCCAAAAAAGAGAATTTTATGAAAGTGTGCAAGTCTAAATGCCACTAATGTTTCAAAATCATATTTTGTTCAGTTATCTAGCCTAATCATGGCTGAACATGCTTTAAATTTAGGTTGATAAGTTAGTAGAAACTTTGATTGATAAAACATTATTTCAGACTTAACTTATTCAAAGAAAGATAGATTAGGAGATTGAAAAGATACTGGTTCCATATGCTTAAAACATAACCAAAGAGATAGATAAAGATGCCTCACAAAAGAAAAATCATGGCCTTATCTTTCTGATTTACTTTTATGCAAAAATAATGTTGTGTGCAAGCTCAAATGCCACTACTTGTAATTTTTCAATTATACAGCCTAAACATGATTGAGTAAACTTGAATTTCATGTTGATAGGTTAGTGAAGAATATTTTCCAAACTGTGTAATCTTGGATTATCAGTAGAATAGATTAGGATAGAAAAGAATGGTTCAAATAAACTCAAAATCTGAACCAAGAAAAGGAAACATATAGCTCTACATAGATCAAAACCAGAGCTAGAAAAATAATAGAAGGATGTTTAACAATTTTAGATCTTAAGACTTCTCAGTTTTGTTTTAAGTTTCTGCAAATAAAGTCTATGTGCAGCTTGTACAAAATGCCATAGCCCCATAGCAAATCAGACTGTCTAATCCTGATTTGACTGTGTTTTAAATTTCCTGTTTTATAAATAGAGAATAAAATCTGTCAAAAAGTCTAATCTTGACAGGTGGATAGTTAGGTAGAGAAATAAAGAGTTCAATAGTTTAATCTGGACTCTTGGAAGAAATAAGGATAGGATTAGATAGTTTTTTCTGTTTTCAAAAATAAAATATCAAAGAGTTTGCTAGTTCAAATGCACTGAAAGGAAGAAAAAATGTTAGGGAAAAGTAAGATTGGGTAGGTAGAGATGCTGTTTTAAAAGAGATTACATGTTGCAGATTGATAAAATTTGTCCTTTTTAGAGAAAGATCAGCAAGAAAGAAAAGATATTCTGCCCAATGGATGAGGCACTGGTCTACTGAAAGCTATAATATTGATAACTGAGGTTCTGGACACCTAAAAAGACAACTGTCCTCCCCAAGTGGAGCCACTGTTAGCCATCTATAAATTATGTTATATCTGATGATGGCTAGATTAGTCCATGGATTTCCAAAAACAAGATTTTCATCAAAATACATGAGTTTCAGAAATATCACTGTGTTCATTATCCCTAAGTTATCCATTTCTCATAAAATATTCAATCAAAGCCTCTAAGTTGCCCTGCTGATACCAAAAGAGACTGTTTCTAAGCCATTTTTCCATCATTTTCCCTTTGAAAAATCCCTCATTTCCCCCTTCCCCTTTTCTTCCAAAAACCATTTTTTACCCTTCATCAACATCAAATCCCCTTTAAACCTAATGAAATCCATTTATTTCGGTTTAAAACCCTTTCCCCCCCTATTGAAAACTCCAAAAATCCACAAAAACCTTCATTTTCTGTCCAAATCCTTCATTTTAAAGTATAAGGCCTGAAGCCCCGTTCGCTTAAGCCCGAGCCCCTTTTTCAGCCATAAGACCGCGCTTTGTGACCAAGCACATCGGCCCATTGGCCCATTGGCTCATCGGCGCATCGACCCATCGACCCATCAGCCCATAGGCTTTTCACTGGTCCCGACGACCTTTTTTCCTTTAAAAAGTGTTCGCCGCCGATGCGAAATCTTGATCGCATCTCCATCGTTGATCCTGTTTTAGACGGCTCTCGCACTTCGCCTTCCCCATCGCCATCGCACTTCGACGGTTCCAAATTATTCTTTCCCATTCTTTTTCTCCGCCGATAGGCCAATCCCCCAAGTAAATCTTCGCCGTTGATCTCCCGGATCTAACGGTTCTCGCTCCATCGGCAATCCCCGTTTCTTCATTCCCAAACCTTTTTCCATCGATGGAATCCCTCACCGATAAAATCCAGACCATTGATCTCTCTCAGATTGGACGGTTTGCGCTCCTTCCCATCGGTAATCGGCCATCGCAATTTCTCCTCTCACTCCTGATCATTCCCCTCTACCCGCCTTTCTCCAATATAATCCTAGCCATTGATTATTTTTTATCCAATGGTGATTGGGCCTTTCCCCTGCTCCATTCTCATTTTCTGACCATAACTTATTTGTGCCCCCGATCTCATCTCCACCGTTAATCTTTCCGATCCAACGACCTAGCAGGGTCCTTCCCTTATTTTTTTCATTTGCCTTTCTTTTTCTCCTCTACGTATATCCACCATTGATCCTCAAGATCTAACGGCCCTCAATTATCCCATAATCTATTCTCTCAACCCCATCCATTACCCCTCCGCTTCCCCGATACAATCCTAATTGTCGATCTTGCTGATCCAACGGTTCCCGCTTATCCTCACCATTCAAACTTCACCCAACAAAATTTTACCCCGCGCAATGTACCTCCCGCTACACGACGAAATTGATGACGTCTATAGCCGGCCCCACCGCGCAACTCCATCTGTCGCCTCCATTCTCCACTGTAGATCTAGAGATCTCAGATCTAACGGCCAAAGTTCATCTTCGCGCTCATTTCTCCCAAAAATATTAAACGCACAATATCAATGCGAAATGGGTGGTTTTTAATGGACACACGTCAACCCCTAAAACTTATCGCGTTCCCCCCTGCCATTATCGCTTACCACCCTTTGCTTACGTGAAAACCATTCGTGGTTTTCCAAAATCGCCTCCACTATTTCGTGCCAATATTCAAATTTTCCTCTGTTCCGCATAACTTCGTCCATGAAATCCTTCCCTCTGCATCTTTTTTTCTCCCTCAATGCTCCTCTGACACCCGCCAACGCCTCCAATGCAGTTTATCCAACGTGCAGGATTATATAAGGGTTTGATTTTTTGTTTGCAGGTTTTATGGAGGCCAGATATTTAGAGTCGAGGGTGAATTTGAGGCTCAATCAAAGACAAAAGGGACCAAAATGGTCGAATTTCAACATTTTAACCAATTGTTTCATGAATATTGGTTAGCCAGTAAAACCATCCAGCATAGCAGACCTGTACACAAATAGTGAAATTTAAAGATCAGAGAAATCAAAGAATGAAGGTTAAAAGGCATAAATCTGAAGATTAAAGACTTAAACCATGCGGATTATGGATATAGCGTAGTAAAAGATAGAGGATTAAACTTAAAACAACCGAATAAAACAAAAGGACAGTGAGGCAGGTTAATTAAAGGTTAAGGTTGTTAAAGCATAAATTAGCCTTTCAAGAAGCAGTGATTAAAGACAACATGTTAATTTATGAAAGCAAAAGGCAAATTAGGCCTAAAGATAGCCTCGAACACATCAAAAGGGAGCAGTTATTTCATTAGAAATATCAACTGACACCTTTTTCCTACCCTTTATCTGTAAAGGCAACAAACAATTATTTCACAAAAGAATATACTTTAAACTGTCATAACAGTTAATGTAAAGATGAGGATAAAGCCTTAAAGTCAATGTTTTCACTTACCTTTATCTCAGAAATTAAGACAAAGTTATTTAACAGAGAAGTAGCTGCACACATGTCCCTACCTTATGCCTTGCATGGTTTTTAAGGTCAGGAATGCATTTACTCTGTAATTAATAACACTTGAACCCTAGATTAGTTCCACCTCCTCATTTGCAATATAAATATTGCATCGGAACTCATTGTAAATGTTGGATTTTGATGACTGATGCTGGAATAATACATAGTCCTTTGAAGCTCTTGAAAAGAAATTGATGTCTTGGAACTCATGCATGATATGATTTGCTTGTTGATGGAGAAGGATTGTTTGCAGGATCCATAGGCTTGGTTGATGGTGAAGTTTTCTTTTGTTTATGTTTTCTAGTTTTCCATTATGTTTTCCATATTGCTATATTGCAGTAGGACAAAGAATTTAGATTAAGAAATGTTTTCTAATGGCACCTTAAATTTGTTTGTCCTTCACTGCTTTAATGTTTTCTTCTGCTAGGATATTAGAGAATTCATATTTTTTCTCTCTAAGTATTTCTTATGCTCCTCTATTTCTTGAACAATTTAGATCAGTTGGTTTCAACATGATTCATGGTTAGCCCTGCATATTGTTTCCACTAAAATATTCTGTTCTTGGAATCATCTCTTTAAAGCAGCTTTGTCTAGGTTTGTCAAAGAAGTCTATTTAAAATCATGCTCTTTGCCTTTAGTTAGTTAAAATTGTTTTAAGGAAACCTTATAGCTGTAACTTTAGATGTTAGAGTCTTCTCTCCTTCTATGGTTATAGTTACTTGTGTATCTTAAATGTTTTTTTGCTCTAGATGATAAAAGCTCTGAAAGTTGGATAATTTTCTTACCTTTCTGTGTTTTTATCTAAATGTTTGTCTTGGTTAATTGTTTGTTTTCAGTCTAAAATCAGTTGGATTAGGTTCTACTTATGCATTTTGATTTTCTTGCTATTCTTATCAATTTTCTAACTCCCTCAATTTACAAGTATATAAAGGATTTAGTTTCAGCCCTTTATTAGTTTGTTGTTCTCAATCTTTATGTCCATTTCATAAATCTTTCATAACCTTAAAAGATACATCAACCAAGTAAACTTTCCCTGCAAAACGCTCTTAACACCATTGATGAACTTATCTGGACCTTGTTAGACTCCATTTCCCAATGAATTAACAATATTCCATGTTTCCTATCTAAAATCTATCAAAGTATCATACCCAACCAAAACACAATCAAAATACCTTGCACTTAACATCTAGCCTAAAATCAACCCTTAAAAGCAAACAAGTTCACATTTTTGCACTACTAGAGAGATCCCTCTCTGAATCCAGGAAGGCTAGGTCCTTGGATTACAAAGCTTGGTTTTATCTTACCCTTTTCAATTTGTATCTCAATCAATCTAGCATATTATGGGGAGCTAACAGAAGGATTGGCTGCAATACATGTACAAATGGAAAATCGGCAGAAATGCCGGAGTTGCTGGGCAGCAACTGCAACTCAACAATAGAAATACATGGAGATTGCTGAAGATGATGCTCAATTTGAAACAAACCTCCTCCAATGGATCTCTCAATGCAAGGCTGATCCTGGCACTGAAGATCTTTCCCTCCAAGAAGCTGGTGCAACCCCTCACTACAAGTGTGCACTGAAATAACACAGTATGGAGGCTGGACTGCGCTGTCTATGATGGGAGATGCTTGGCCTGGATGCCAAGATATAAAAATCAGCTCTGAAATCTTCCTTACTAACCTTCCTGAGGAATAGAGACTCCCTCCTCTGAAAGATGAGACAAGGAATGGTGTTGTGGAACCCCTCCACTGCAACACCCAGCAACACTACGTTATACTTTAGCAGAAATAATGCTGTGACTGAAGTATTGGATATGGCCTTGAGCCAAGATGTGGAGAAAATGAAGTGAAATCCTTTAAGAGGCCTCTCAAGAAGGAGAGGAAATCCTAAACAGGGAATCCCTTGTGCTAAGCAGCACTGCAACTCAGCTGAACAGCCGAAGACTACAAATAGTCTGAACAGACAAATGATCAAATGCTCAAAAGATGTCTCACTATGGCTGCCTCTTCCTCTTTTTATGCAAGTGAATGCCTCTTTGCCCTGGACTCCACACATTAGGGTTTCTTCCACAAAGAATATTTCTCCCTCCAAAATTGTGTTGTCTTCCCAAGAAAGCCACTCCTCTTAGGCAACGCTGTTGACTTGGTCAAACTTGACCTTGTCCTCATGAAAATTGCCCCTTTTCACTCTAGAAGGTGAAAAATAAGCTGCTCCAATGATCCCTTTCACACTGTAATGGATTTTATTCCAACTCATGGGAATTTTACCCATTTTATTCATCTCCTAGATGACATAAGCAAAAATTAATATTCCAATTTGCTGCTTGCAAATTTTGGAATATTACAGTCCTCCCCTCTCAAAGATTGCTTGTCCTAAAGAAAGTGCAAGGATAGACTGAGTTATCTTCTCCTCTCCCTGTAGCATCCTTGTATGATGATATCCTCCAAGGAAAGTGATGCTATCTCATCAATCAAATCTCCACATTGCTCCTCCTCAGCATGCAAGTCAGCTATCAAGCCATCATCATGTAAAAGTGAAATACTCAAGAGGATAGAAAAGTGATGTCTAGAGGTCCCCTTGAAGAATGTGATCTGAAATAAAAAGGGAACTATGATTCCCATATGGATCCTCCATATACAAGCTATGAGCCATGCAAAATGTGTCACCTTCAACTAGGCAACTCCTGAAAGCTGTCATCCACCTTTGGCTCCGACAAAGTAGGTGGGATGAAAATCTGCACATGGTAGACTATGTCGCCTACCCCACGCTGTCCATCTCTCCAGTTATGATAAGTTTAGAGTTTTGGCTGTCCATGGGATGCAATAATTTGGCCCTCAAGTGGAAAAATGAGGACTAGACCTCCAAATATCTCTCCCCCAACGCTGCAAATCAAGCGGGCCCAGGTATCTCCATATATGATGAGTTGAAAGTTATCATCATATGGAATCTCCTCCATCATATGGCTCACCTCATAAAGAGACAAATGTGCTATCAAGGTGACCATATCATATCTCATGCTCCCCTTATAACATGTAGTGTAAAAAGTGTGAGGAATTTCTCCCTCAAAGGACACATTCACCCCATGTGTCTCTCTCCCAAGCATGCTCCTCCTGAAGACAGAAATAGTAGAGCCATAGGGACCAAAAATGAGAATCATACTTGCTACCATTTGCAACAAATGAGAAGGAAAATGGTCCTTCAAGTGCAACCAGTGCAAGTTGACCCTCAACTGCAATAGAGACTGATAAAATAAGTGGCCTCTCAACCACTTTCCTGCTACTCCAATCTCCTCATAAGTATGGAGGAAGCGAATAATGTAAGGTGTACAATGAGCATGTCCTCCATAATATCTATCTTCCCCAAGTCCTCCTAGGGAATGCCCATCAATCATGCTTATGGCCTCAGCTAGACCATGAAGTTCTAAAGAAAGAATGCTCCTCCTTGGAGCAACATCCTGCACATGTATGGTTAAGGGACATATAGATAATCATGAAAAGAATCATCACCCTTACCATAGGTTTTTCTCTTACAAGTGGAGTGGATCATAAGTGAGTCTCCTCTCATCTTCAATGAGAAAATAGGTGGCTGTGCTAACTCTCTCAAAGGGTCATGTCTCTCCTCCATATCCATCTGATCCATGCTGTAATGTTCCAAATCTAGAACTTGCTGCTCCATTGGGAATATCTGAAGATATTCCAAATTTCCTCCTATAGAAAGACCACAAGTCCATTCCAGAGATTGAATGTTGGGGAATTTACCAGATATGTCACCTTCATAAGGAAGTGTGAGATCCAGAAGCTAGCTGGCCCTTCACAGACTCTGTCTATGGATATACAATATTTCCACTTCGGGAATTTCTGCTACAGGGTCCTTGAGGATGCTGTATAAGGAAGCTGCTACATAAATAAGACAAACCACCATTGGGATGCCCTATAACACACATCATACAACTCCTATGCAGAATATGATCTCAAAGAAATAACTCTAGATGGGTTATTCAGATCTCCCCAACCTAGGTCTCTAAAACAATGCTCAAAGAGAGAGCTTACAACAACATGAGATATAATCATAAAATCTGCAAATCTGAAATGCCCCATAAGAGGGAAAATACTACAGCCATCATCATATTATAATATCAGCAATAATATACAGAAAATATCATGAGGAATGAATCCCCTTTGCTTTGGGAAACAATCTCCAATGATTAAACCTTGAAATACACAAATTGCTGTAGCTACAAAAAATGCCAGAGGACCATGCCTGCGCAGTCTCTATGAGAGTAGCAGCTACTGAATATGAATGAAATACATATGTGGCTGAAGGAATACAAGAAATAGCCCAATAACAAAGAGATGGGCTGAAATACAATATTTCTAGCCAATATATGAAGATTGCTAGAAATGCCGGAGAAAACCAAAATGTGACAACTGAGTTGTCACTACAACTAAACCCAAACAAGAATGAGGCTGTGGCTGATCTGCAATCTGATTGCCCTCCTCTGGTAATGTCTCCAATACAAAGGACTGATCCCTTTGTCTCAAAAACATCCTCCTTTGAAGCTCTATAACCCCACTCTCACTGCTTCCTCTAAAATAACGTAGTTTCCTCCATGGACTGCATAGTGGGAGATGATGGAATGTTGGCCTATGCCAATAGATCTGAAATCAAGCCCAGGAATCCTCCTTGCAGCTCCTCCAATGAGTGGATCACTCCTCCACTAAAGAAAACAACTCAAGAGAGACTCCATGAGTTCCTCCTTTGTTGCCCCAAGCAACACAACGTCCTCTCTACTGCAGAAATAACGCTGTAGCTGATGGTAGTACCTGTGGCCAATGTTGGATTGAGGAAAATCAGCTCATTCCTCATCCTTCCTTGAGGAAGAGGTAGGGATTCCTGACTGGGAACACCCTAGTGCCCAAGGGCACCACCACCCTGCTAAATAGCCCGGGGATGCAAGCCTTTGCAGACCCAAGTCTGAAACTCCAAAACATGTATCCAAATGGGCTGCCATCTCCTTCATATAAAGAAAATGAACTCTTCTCCACCAAGGTCCCACCAATTAGGGTTTCCACCCTCATGTGAGTGTATTCCCTCCAAAATTTCGCAGCTTATATAGGAAGCCTCTCCTCCTTGGGCAGTGCTGTTGACTTTAGTCAAAGGTGACTAAATCAAGTGAGTTGGGTTCCATTCACACCCTTAGGTGTTTATTTCAGCTGCTTTATTCTCCTCCTTTTCACACGAGGAGTGTTATTTCTTCATTAGAAAGGGGCTAAGGTGTCTCCTTCCCCATTTTATTATGCAAAAATAAAATGTGCAACTTATAATGTTCCATTTTAGCTTGAGGCTAAAATTGGGAACATTACACATGCATCTGCTCATATGCTGATATATATCCTCCTCAAAGCCCCTACAAAAATACCCCTCCATGATGGTGTGGTATGCTCTCATAGAATAAGTGGGACTGAAAAGGAAACCCTCATGAGCTACATGTAGTAACTTCTCCTTGAGCTTGGAAGCTCTAGGAAAGAAGATCCTACCATGATAGAAGATGACCCCATCTTTGACTGAATATCGCTCCTCATGTAACTGGTCATCCAAGATCATGCAAGTGAAAAGATCCTTGGAATACTCCACCAACAGCTGGGAGCTCCAATATGGATCTAACCTCCATAGTGACAACGCTGATGATCTATCATGAAGAGCATCTGTCATATGGTCATCTTTCTCTTTGACATCTCCCATGAAAAATATGCAAGTTGGAAGGATGCTATCCTTCCCCTGCTTCTTCTACCACAACGCAAAATCTGATATGGAAGTCGGTAATGTTGATGTTGAGAGAATGCTCCCTCTCTCCTTGAGTCTGCCCTAGCCTCCTAGCGTTGTATCAATCTCTCCCAAGGTTTCCACTCCTCTGAAATCACTGAGTTGTGCCTCAACTAATGAAGCATCCATCCTCCTCTGCTGATCTAGTGGTCTCCCCAACAGAATGTCTCCATGCAATGAGAGATCATCATCAAGAGATGACTGAATAAATGAATGGAGAAAACTCTCCATGCTTCCACTGCGCAATCCAATCACCTTCTTAGGTGCATCAACCTCCAGAAATGAATAGGGATGTGTACTCTTCATCTCATGATGCTGGGTCTCCTCCCTACCTTCTCCTTGTGTCTGCACACCTCCTCAATGATGGCACATGTAAAACATGAGTTGTGCATTGATATCCACACATGAGATCCTAGGGACTTCCTTGCAAAGATGCAAGCATCCCTATGATTGGAGTAAGAGCTCCTCCCTCTGCATGAGGCACTAGATAATATCTATAAATGATAGTGATGTTGCCCTCAATATCTGAAACATGAATGGGCAACCCTCCATTGATTTTATCCCTTTTTGAAAAAGAGATCTCCATGCTCTCCTGCTCAAAAGTGTGAGAAGAAAGTTTCTCCTCCGGAAAAGTATGGTGCAAGTTTTCATGCAAAGGTTTTATTTGAGTTTTCTTGTTTTTCTCTACCATATGTGTTTCATTAATCCTTCTATCAAATTTTTTCACTAATTCCTTAGTGAAACTTGAATAAGATGCAATGTTTACATTCCTCAAAGAAAAGGATTCAAAAATCCACCAGGCAAAAGCCTTACCTCTCAAATGCAACACTGCAACTTTTATGGCTTCATCTTGAAGAATGTGGTGCTGCTGCAAGAAGGTATCTAACTCTTCCACCCAAGCTTTGGCTGAACATGTAGGTGAACCTTCAAAGATAGATAGAATGAATTTATCCTGCTGCTCTCCTCCTTTCACCTTCATCTTGCAAAACTCTGAAAAACTGAGATGATATCGAAATTTATGATCTTGAGACTCATAATCCTTTAGGAAATCACTAAGGGTTTCCCTCCTAGTAACCTCTTCTTCTCTTTCCATCTCTCTTCCGGCAATCCTAGGCATGTGACTGCGCTGAGTATTAGGATGTGTAGCCGCTTTCTCACACTCCTCAAATCTAGAGTTTGCTTTTGAATCAAACCCTCTTAGAGATTCTTCATACATCTCCCTCTGGATCTTATTGAAATCCTCATGAATGTTATGTACAGATTTAGGAAGAATATTTGTAAGCTTATCCCCCTTTTCTTTTTCTCCTCCAAAAGATGGAGTCTTTTTCCTGCTTATTTCTCTGTCTCCTTGATGAGAATAGGAAGTGCAGGGGCCTTCCTCTTCTTTCTTCTTATCCTCTTTGGGGAGGTTATTCATGGATCTAAAATATGATGAGATAAAACCCATCCTATTAAATCTTCTGATCTTCTTCGGCTTAGACTCACAGGCTGAGCCAAGAAAGTAGCTTTGATACCACTGTAATATTCCAAATCTGGAACAGCTAGCAAGGCATGATTGGAAAACGCATTTTCTAGTAATGGCTACTACAGGAATTGAAATCAGGACCTGGATTCCTTAGAGAAATGCATCTAAGATTGAAATCCAAGATATGTCTCCAAATAAATCCTTCTAAGTGGGTTAAACAGATCTCCCACACTTAGATGTCAGAAATTTCTCGATGAGGGGATTGCAACAATACTTGAACAAGAATTGAATACACAACATTATTTTAATGAGCCATGACACATTAAAATGTAAAAAAATGATCAATGTATAATATGGCAGCAAGAGAGTACAATGATTTGAGTAATCTCTCACTCAAGCTTGGCAATGAAAGCCTCAATAAGACATGTACATCAAATAGAACAAAACATTGCTGCATAAATATGCCCTAGCTATGATTGCATAGTTTATATGGAGACACTGCAACATAATAATAGAAAATACAAATATATGTCAATATCAGCTCAAGAAATATGGGGGAGCAAGCTCTTAACCCTTGAAAACACTAATACAACACTAATACACAATCCTTAGAAGGATTGGCTGCAATACATGTACAAATGGAAAATCTGCAGAAATGCCGGAGTTGTTGGGAAACATCTACAACTCAACACTAGAAATACATGGAGATGGCTGAAGATGATGCTCATTCTGAAACAAAACTCCTCCAGTGGTTGTCTTAATGCAAGGCTAATCCTGGAACTAAAGATCTTTCCCTCCAAGAAGCTGGTGAAAAACCTCACTGCAAGTGTGCACTGAAATAACGCAGTATGGAGGCTGGACTGCGCTGTCTATGAAGGGAGATGCTTGGCCTTGATGCCAATATATGAAAATCAGCTCTGAAACCTTCCTTACTAACCTTCTTGAGGAATAGAGACTCCCTCCTCTGAAATATGAGACAAGGAATGGTGTTGTGGAACCCCTCCACTGCAACACCTAGCAACACTACGTTATAGTTCAGTAGAAATAATGCAGTGACTAAAGTAGTGGATTTGGCCTTGAGCCAAGATGTGGAGGAAATGAAGTGAAATCCTTCAAGAGGCCTCTCAAGAAGGAGAGGAAATCCTAAACAGGAATCCCTCGTGCTAAGCAGCACTGCAACTCAGTTGAACGACCAGAGACTGCAAATAGTCTGAATAGAAAAATGATCAAATGCTCAAAATATGTCTCACTATGGCTGCCTCTTCCTCCTTTTATGCAAATGAATGCCTCTTTGCCCTGGAACCCACACATTAGGGTTTCTTCCACAAATAATCTTTCTCCCTCCAAAACTGCGCTGTCTTCCCAAGCAAGCTACACCTCTTAGGCAAGACTGTTGACTTGGTAAAACTTGACCTTGTCCTCATGAAAATTGCCCCTTTTCACTCTAGAAGGTGCAAAATAAGCTACTTCGATGATCCCTTTCACACTATGAGGGATTTTATTCCTACTCATGGGCCTTTTACCCATTTTATTCATCTCCTAGATGACATAAGAAAAAATTAATATTCCAATTTGCTGCTTGCAAATTTTGGAATATTACAGATTTTTATCTAAGATAATGGTTACAACAAATCCTATAAGCTTCTAGAAATGTAGGCTTTAGGATTCTCTCTCTTTTTCCTGAATTTCTAGAGACAAAAAAGGTGCAAAGGGGAGAAACTTGTAGGCGACTAATGCGGGCCATAGTGGAGCAAATTGTAGGTGAACACAGTCCAACAAGAGGCCAGGGAGAGTTGGTCTTAAAATTGGCTCAGCCGATGCAGTTTAAAGCATAAACTATAGAGAATGAAAGAGGCATGCTTAGGGATTTGTGAAATGATGATGACAAGCAGGGGAAGGATGTTGATTGTTGTGCAATAAATCCTTTCTGCGAACATAATGATCCTCTAGTCCTATGGGAGGATCTATAAACAAACGAGAAAAATATATGCAACCTTTCCTAATTTATGCTAGAAAAACACAAAGGAGGATGGATGTGTTACCTATTTATGATTCTAATGCTTTTCTTTCCTTTAAGCCTTGCTTCTTTCACTTCCACGCTCAAGATCTCCTCTCCAATGGTGAAGATAAATGCTTGCAAGTAAAAATAAGTGGAGGCAACAAACATATACCAAGCATAATAGTTTATAGTACAAGTTATGCAACAGATCAAGGAACACTACGATAAATAGAAAATAATTGACATATTTATGGAAAGGAAACACATAATATATTATTAATAGAATGATAAATGGAGAAATAAAACCAGAATCCTTAATTTTAGACGCCTCCTTCAAGTGAGACTCCAAGTCCTAAACTCAACTCTTAAAAAAACTTCCTCCTTCACAAATGGGCATCAATTGGGCATGCTTCAGCTCACACGATGGAAACCAACTATTAATGGATGGTAGGGGTTTCATTTATAGGGAAGGAGAGGGAGTTGAGGATCCATAAAAGGTGGGAGGAGCTCCACATATTAAGGGAAAGATCCATGGAAATAGGATCCATGGCCATGAAAGGGAGGTCTTGTTCCTATCATCAACTACTTGAAACCACATCGTCATTCTAGAGCCTTCTCGTAATGGAAGATTCTCCTCCATTTTGGGAAGAACTGCCTTAACAGGTCTAGCGTGGATTTTCCTGATAAAATTATCGCTGCCAACGCTAGACATAAGGAGTGAAAAAGGTGAAAAATGCGAGTCATCAGCTATGCAGAACGCGTTGGGCTTATAAAACAAGGTTCTTGACAATATTTTCAGAAAATTTTCAAGTCAAGTCTTTTTCCACTTCTTCAGTGATATTTTAGACATGTTTCATGGAGAACATATTTTGCAACATTGATGGTATGATGACACAAAGTGGAGCATGAAAAAATATTGTATAACAAATTCCTCCTAAAGCATGAAGTTAGAACTAGGAGTGATGGCTGAAGTGCTTTACAAGCAAAGGCAAGGACTGAGAGAATCACTGTTAGGAGACCTGTAAACCAAACATAATACAATATATCTGACATATCTGATGTAAGTATGCGTAAAAATACATCTATAAGCATGCATCTAAAAATACATGGATCCACGACATGGACGCAACCATCCAACTAGAAGGGACCATGATTACAATCATGAATACTTAATAACTCCAAACATATTGGATTTATCAAATGAAACCCAGGGTCTTTATCTTTGTCTCGATCCAACCAAAGTATGAATCTCACCATGTGAAAATATGGGTTGAAATTGAACATGGTAGAAACCACCTAATTACCGGTCGATGAGGTAAACTGTTAATAGGCATGAGATAAACCACCAATGATGAAAATGGCTCTCAAGTTAGAAAAACACAATCCATGAGTGTGAACAACGAAGCTGAAGTCGACACTCACATAATCATTCAATCGAAGGCTAGTGATGTGAACCTATCATTAAATGTGAAGAACCTACCATTGAGGCATGCAAGATATAAGGTACTGAAAGGGGATTTCTAGATCATCTTCTTGGATAATGAGTTGGAGTTGACATGAAGTGATCCATCGAAGGAGAGCCATAATGTTTCCCAAATAATCGAAATGAAACATAGGATTTTTCAAAGTTAGCAAGAGTGATTCAGGATTGATGCAGAGAAAGTCAAACGGGGTACTGAGTGGTTTGAATTTGTAGGTGGGACTTCTGTTGAACATATTGGTGACATGACTCCAGATTTTGGCAACATTTTACTGACAATAAGCTCGAAGGTCATGGTGACAATAAGATATAATCAAATGAGAGGAAAATTAATTTCCCAAACCCAGTAAGACAAGTGACAAAGTGAGGATGTCCAAAACATGACACGAGATACAAATAAGTATCATGTTCAAGAGCGACATACGACCTTTCACACAAAATATAGGATATATGTTTCCTTCCATTTTCCCCTACTATTTATAGTGAGTACCTCTTTATTTTTAATCTCAAGCTTGAACAAGATACCATATGCTTGTCGTATAAGTTCATCCTTCAGTTGAATCCATGCTAGTATTTTTAACGATCCCTAGGAAGGAGTAGCTCGGTCTCATCATGGTGACAATTCCTTCGTTGTTTTAGTTTTACAATTATGATGGAGGGGTAACTCGATATCTTTTTCATGTTTCGATAGTTTGAAAAAGAGGTAAAAAGGAAACTCCAAAGGTCCCTTTTTGTAGATAGTCTCTTGAATCCAAAAATGTAGAAAACAATATCTAAGAGAACCTCTTAGCCATGTTTGAATAAGGTATTCCTTTTTCGTAACTAGTATATCTCAGTTTGGAAAAGGGTTAAACTTATATTTAGTAGACATATTTTCATTTACTTTTATGATCTCTAAAGGACAAGTGCTCGAAAATCTTTTCATATTTCGAGAGTTAGAAAAGAGCTGAAAGATGACTCCATCTGGAGGAACGAGTGTTATAAATGGTAGTGACTAGTTCTGATCACGATGGAACTGATAAAAACATGTAAAGGTCAAGAGGTTGGCTAACAAGACCACTCATCGCAGAAGATCCCCAAGAAAGGGTAAAAAAAACAAGTGAGAGCATATGATCGATCAAGCAGATGGTGACGATGGAATGAGAAAACCAAGGCTCATACGGCAGGAGAGGTAGATAAAAGGGAAATCAAAAGAGGTATATAGGAATGGTTTCATTTTTTACACAAGCTTGAAACATGGGAAACTATGCTTGAGAACCCTTGAAGATGGTTTCATTTTTACATAAGCTTGAAACGAAAGAAAAGCTATGATTGAGAGTGGTTTCATTTTTAAAAGAGATTGACATAATAAAAGAACTATGCTCATAGGAACCTATTTCATCTTTTAACGAGTTTGAAATAGTAAAATACCTATCCTCATAGGAAATTGTTTCATTTGTTAATGGGCTTGACACAAGACAAGGAAATATGCTCTGACACCTTGTTTCATTTTTTAACGAGTTTGACACAAGACAAGGAAATCTGCTCCAACACTTTGTTTATTTTTTTAATGAGCTTGACACAAGAAAAGAAAATATGCTCCAGAGACCTTGATCATGGCCCATAAGAGTTAATGGATTCGAATAGGTTCTCGTCAAATGGGAGGACAACACTCTAGAAGGGATACATATCAAGGGATCTAATGGAAAAATTAGAATCCAATGCCCCTAGTACATGATGCACTCTATCACTCACTAGATCATCAATAGACACGACCATGGAAAAGGTTGCCACATAATTACCCTATGGTGGTGAAGATACCACTTGCATATAAGGACCATTTAGGGATGTTGGTTGATTGAGAGCCAAAGTAGGACCAAAGAATAAAAGCTGATCAATAGTCACAATTATTCATTCATGTGGGAAACACATCACACGAAAGAGAGAAGAGACAAGAGCTCCCATGACATAAACATAGTCACGATCAAGAAGTAAATTAAAATCCAAAGGGCCTTGGACAACGATCACATCGACATAAACGATTTTTCGTCCCAAAGTAATGGGAAACTTAGCAAGGATCCCTAATGGTTGATTGGTTCCTCTATTAAAAGTAAACATATTATGGGCAATGGGCAGAAGCTGCAGAGAACCTAATGCTTTCCAAGTAGTTGAGGAAAGAATACTAACATATGTGCCTTCATCTATTATTGTGACAGGTACAACCACATTATAAGCTCATATTGTGATGTGAAAGGGCACGCAAGAAGGAAGATGATATTCTACCAGTCGAATCCAATCAAAAGAAGCGACCATAATACTTGGAGGGGGTGTCATGGAACGGGAGAAGTGCCCCCTTGTGTTATGGGAACGAGAGGATCACCCCCTGTATCTCAGGAATAGGAGGATTTTCCTCTAATTCATTTGAATCTAAAGAAACAATAAGAACATGAGCGGTATGAGGTTCAATATCTACGGGAAAAATACAATCAACCGAAGGTGAAATCAGGTCGAATGTTTTCTCAACCAATGGTTGGTCAGGAACAGACTAATGAGATTCACGCTTAAAGAGAGTGGGATTGACTAGAAATGAAATCTATGTTGGGTATGTATTATATTCTTTCCATGATTAGTCGCACATGTGGGGGGGCAACATCCCCTCCTGTACGTTGCGCCGAGTGCAGTAGCCCCCCCTGCTCGGGGTCCGAGGCAGTGCCCTGGGAAAAAAATATATTTAGACCCTATTTTTCGGTGGGCGGACCCACCCATGGTTTTTTGCATGGGTTTGCACATGGGTTTGGGCTGGGCATGATGGTTTTCAGCCCATGGTATTTTGTAGATCTGGTTAAGGGAACTACGGTTATGTTATAATCCATGGTTAATGGATTGGGGTTTATGTATGCTTCGGCATGTATATATATGTGTTGTAACATTAAAAGGAATATGATGAAAAATCAAGCTGGTCGTCCCGATTTGGGATCCAGGGGTAAATTTCTGTGTATATTTTTTTTATGTTTTATGCTCTCGTTATTATTTATTTTCTACTTTTAAGATCCGTTTGCAGATAGTTTCTATACAGGGTTAAAACCTACATTTGGTATCAAAGTTGTTTCGGCTTCAAGGGGAAACCTTTGTTGCCGAGGGGTTTTTTTGTCGAGCCTGTGGTAGACCTTGTTCAGTGGGAGATCTGCGGGATCGATTCTTGTAGTGAAAGAAGATGGCAAGCAGTGGAAGGATAGAGATCAAGAAATTTAATGGTCATAGTTTTGAGTTGTGGAAGCTCAATATGGAGGATTTGCTGGTAGACAAAGATCAGCGGATCATGGTAGATCCAGGTACTAAACCAACGACAATGTCAGGTGAAGACTGGAAGAAGTTGGATCAGAAGGCAAAGAGCACAATATGGTTGTGTGTCTCAGATTCAGTATTGTTGAATGTATCCGAGGAAGCTACGATGAAGAATTTGTGGGACAAACTAGGGACCTTGTACCAATCTAAGTCTCTGGTGAATAAATTGTTCCCATGGAAAAAGCTGTATAACTTGAGGATGAAGGATGGAGTCTCGGTGACGGAGCATCTGAACGCCTTCAATACTGTGGTAAGTCAGTTGTTATCTGTTGATATTAAAATCTCATATGAAGATAAGTGCATCAATTTGTTGTGTTCTCTACAAGATTCGTGGGATAGTTTGGTTATCGCAACAGGTAGCAATACAAATACCTTGAATTTTGATGACATTGTCTCAACCTTGCTGTCGGAGGAAATGAGATAGAAAAATATGGAGGGCGAGAATGGAGATGCCTTATTTGTACGAGGAAGGTCCCATAACAGAAACAAGAATAAGGTTTCAAGTGGGAGATCTAAATCTAGAGAGAGATATAAATCTCCAGGAAAGTTTGTAAAAGTGTGTTGGAAATGCGGAAAGGAATGGCACTACAAAAAGGATTACAGATATAAAGCTCCTGAGAAAAGAAAGGGATTTGATGATGCTTCTTCTGTAGATGAAAAAACCACCTCGGATGAAGGTGGGGATGTGTATTTTGCTTCTTCTTCAAATACACATGTAGATCATGAGCTATGGTTGATTGACTTAGGTGCATCCTTTCACTTCACTGCCCATAGGGAGTGGTTCTGCGAGTATGAGAAGTATTATGGTGGTGATGTATTCTTAGGGGATTATAGGAAGGTCAAAATAATTGGATGTGGAAAAGTTAAGCTAAAGCTACAAGGTGGAAGTATTAGAACACTTCCTGGTGTTCTGCATATTCTTTCATTGGCCAGAAATCTGATTTCTGTAAGAAAGATGGATGATGCAGGTGTAAAAATAGTGTTTGAGAAAGATACCTACAAGATGGTTCAGGGAGCACTGGTATTAATGTGGGGAGTTCATATTGGAACTCTGTACAAGCTTTAGGGTAGCACTTTTATTGATGGGTGCAACAGTTTTGTGGTTCCTGAAAGAGGAGAGGAAAGCCTATCGGTCTCTGGAGAAAAGACCGTGCTATGGTATCAAAGACTTGGACATATTGGAGAAAAGGGACTTCAGATACCACATAGAAATGGTATGGTAGAAGGTATGTCTAATTTCTCTCTATATTTCGATTTTTGTGAACATTGTGTATATGGGAGGTAGAATCGGGTGAGTTTTCCTTCTGGTGCTAAGAGGGCGAACAAGATATTAGAGCTTGTGCATAGTGATGTGTTTGGACCTGTGTGGTTCCATCTCTGGGAAAGTATATGCATTATTTTTCATTCATAGATGACTTCTCAAGGAATACATGGATATATTTCTTGAGAAAGAAATCTGAAGTCTTTGACAAATTTAAAGAATCTAATGCTCTAGTGGAAAACTAGACAGAGAAGAAGATAAAGGTGATAAGGACAGATAATGATGGAGAGTTTTGCAAGAAGGAATTTGAAGAATACTGTAAGAACTGTGGTATAGCACAGGAGAAGAATAATCCATACACACCTTAGCAAAAATGAGTTGCAGAAAGAATGAATAGAACACTGATGGAAAAGGAAAGGAGCATGCTTATTGGTATCGGGTTAGGGCAAGAATTCTGGGCAGAAGCAGTGGAGACTGCATGTTACCTGGTTAACAGATCACCTTCATTAGTGTTGGAGGATAAGACTCCACATGAGGTATGGACTAGTAAGAAACCCTCTCTTTCACATCTGAGGGTATTTGGATGTGATGCATATGTACATGTTCTGTTAACGCTCGGATTGATCCTAAGGCTGAAGTAGGCAATCCTGAGTTAACCTCAAACCAAACTTTGGACTCGGTATCTAGCCCTACCAAGTTAGAGAGGGATCTCTTGATAGAATCACAGCAAAGAGGGTTGGTTTGAAAGGATTGTAGGCTAGCTAAGGAAAACAAGGGGTTTTCATTTTGATTTTAGGGTTGGGCTCACTGAAACATAATTAGGTCAAAAGGATAAAACAGGGCCATAAGGATGAAATTGCAGTATTCTTGATGGGGCAAGGTAGGGAAAAGGCTGAAACATTAAAAGAGTATTAAATGAGATGGAAATACTGGTGAGGAGCTAAGGAAAGCATATGAAATGTATTTTCGTTAAACTGAAGAAACTAAACACATTATACTTAATTTTCCAAAACAAAGCATAACTAAATATGAATTCTGTTTTTCAAACTTGAAATCAAGTATATTATAGATGTGAAATGGATTATGAATTAACAATACATTCTAACAAATCAATCACTGAGGAGAAACAATGTTTAAAACTCATACCACAGGGATCCCAATAAAATAGTTGTAAATTTCCATTAATGTCCAAGCCAAAATGATACTTGAGCAATACAATCTCTTCTACTAATGAAAACCATTACAAATACTGAAAAAGTAAAAATTATAGACTCAAAACCACTTCCTCTCATCCTCAGGGGTCGAATCCATGAGGTGAGGGAGTTGTTGCACCAAAAACTGAATTCACTACTAAAGACTAGGATGAGGAGAGTGACTCATTCCTAACTTTTAGAACAGATACATTTGACCTCAAACTAATGATTTACCTAATGTATCTACCTTAGGTAAAATTAAAACATGATTTTCTACATTGGTAACTTCTCATTTACCTAAGTGAAAATTACATCAGAGGTGAAATTTCAAATTTACTGAAACTAGTCAAACTGTGAATTTCTTAGTAAACGCGCAGTGGCAAGACAAAAAATTTGACCTGTTTTGTGAGCCACTGTTGGAGGCCTTTCCCTTGTCCATATTGAGCTCATGATAGCTCATTGGAAATCTTGTCCTGTATAATTTCCAAATACGCTTTTACTTTCCAAAATGGTGTCCATCTGTCCTATAAAAATCTTTTTTTCCCAAGACTAGTAAACACGCAGCCCCAAGGCCAAAAAGAGGGCAAAAATATGATTTTTTAATAGTTTTTGGCCTTTTTGAGGGACTAGTTCTGTTCCAAATCTCCTAAACATTTCTGAGGTTGATTTAATTTTCATTATGAACATGAATATTCTGACCTTTTTCCATTTGTATGGCCCAAAAAAGAGCGTAGCACTAGTGGCGTTGCACGTTTAGCACAATTTCTGCATGGTAAACTGTCCCAAAAATCAAAATTTGCACAAAGTGTGCCAAAAATTGGAATTTTCTTGTTGATCAACGTTTGGAGGCCTGGAGGGACACCTCAACAAGAATTTTTAGCTTTCCCTTCTCCTTTGACTCAGTCAAAGCCCGAATCTTTGCATGGGCATGTTTGAGCTTGGCCCTTGCAATCCTATTTCTCATGGCATAATGATTTGTCATATTCCTCTGAATATCAATGTCTTTCTTGGCTTTCTCTAAGAGGCTCTCCAAATGAAAATTGGCTCTCTCAATACAAGACTCTCTGTCTTCATCAATCTCTGTGGCAAGCATCTCACTTGGAATAAGCTGCTCTGCCAATTCTGCCTCTTTTTGCCTTTCCCGGGCTAAAGCCCTCTTCAGTCCAATGGTCCTTAGTCTCTCTCTAGGAAGATGATCTTCCTCATTATCAATGTCATCAAAACTACCCAAGGTCTCATCCAGCAAGGCCTTGGCCTTTCCGGCCTCTTTCTAAGCTCTGATTTCCCTGACCTCACTGATGGTTTTCTTTGTCTTTAGCCATTGATTCTCTAACTCAAGAAAGTTAATCACATTATTTGCTCTACCAAGATTAGCTTGAAGCTCACTAATATTTGCCTCCTTGCTTTTGATCAATGCATTTGTGATTCTAACCTCATCCTCATCATCAAGGTCAATCAACTAAAACTCCTGCTTAGTTTCATGTTTGTACTCCTCGTCAATAGTGATAAGCTATGTAGCCTTTTCCTTACCATTGTTAACCTGTTTTGTTGATGAAGAAGGAATGGACCCTTTCACAATAAGTGAAGCAAACACATGCCTATGGCCTATCTGATATGTCAATGGAAATGGCTCAATGTCAATCATTTTAGTGCCAACTACCACAATGCCCCTTTCACTGCTTGATGCTCTGGTATCATGATGTGATGGTGAAGGGTTGTGGAAAGGTGATGAGGAAGGATCAATATTTGGTGAATGGATGTGAGTGGGTGGAGATGTATGAGTAGTGGGATGTGATGGAGAAGTGGATATGGGAGGATGTCATGATGAAGGAACATCTTGCTCATGATGAATAGGTGCTGTAGTGAAAATATCATTGGCAATGAATGCATCCCATGGAATGTTTTTCTGCTGAAGCTGATGCATGACCACCATCTTAATGAGTGAATGATGAAATAGGCTTTGCATTTTCTGGTTGTAATCTCCCTTTTGCACAATGTAGGCCATCTTATCAATGCTACGGAAAATATAGTATGGTATGTGTAGCATTCTTAATCTAGTGAAATGCATAAGGAGATATGGTATGAGTAGAGGCGGGAAAAACTTCCCTCACAAGTGAAATACTTCATTATTATCTTCATCATGGGCACATACCAGTCAAGGAGATGAGAAAAAGGGAAAATTGACTTGTTGTGATCTTTGTACCTAGGTTTGAGGTATGGTTCAAAATAACTCATGTCCAAGTTTGCTTGTTTAAACCACCTCTTTCCCACACTAGGTATCCCTGTAGCAGCTGCAATGGCATTGGTAAACATCTCAAAAGTAACCCCGGCAAGATTGACCTGATTGTCATGTAGATTGATGATGAATAGTCTTGTTAATTCCGGGTGATTTTGGACTTGTTGCACTCTCTCACAAAAGTCAAAACAACCACATGTTTAAAGTAAGAAACAGTGAGAGGAGAGGCCATGAGTTCCTTTGTGGTGATAGGTTAAAATATTTTTTCCCTCCCTTATGGTCATTTATCCTTGGCATTTGTGCCTCACCAACCATTCCACTTTCTTCTTCTTCTGACATCTCAAATTCTGGTTTGTGAAACCCTAGGGTGTAAGTGAAATGAGATGAGGGGAAGGGGGTGAAATGATTAGCTTTGAAAGGTGAAGGGAATGAGTGTGAGTGAAGGGAATGAGTGAAAAGGAATGTGTGATGGGACAAAATAGATGAATGAAAACTCTTAATCAATATAATTACCCTATTTTTGACTAATATTCTTTATAGGAGGATGAAACAAGTGTAAAATCAGTGATCATAAGCTTGTAATTAAGGTTTTCTTAGGGTTACACTTCAATTGATTTAAGAATGACAAAATAGCTTAAAGGAAAGGTTAAAATGAGTACTTACTTCTTTGAAGGCTTATTGGAGAACTTTGGTAAAAATTTGGAGAAGTTTTAAACTTGTTTGGGCAGCTAGAAGACTGAGGAACCTTCTCTAGCTAGGCGTGCAACGCCATTGGTAAGTAGGAATCACCTTGCAAACGCGCAACACCGAGCTCCAAGCACGCAGTGCCTTCATAAATTGTGTTGAGGATTTCGGGCAAGGGCGCAGTGCGTCCAGGAGCGCAGCGCCAAGAAAACTTATTACAATTTCACTCAAAACCTCACAAATTCTTCCTTACTGAATGTTTCTGATGTTTTGAGAGGCAACAATGACTCTTTTGAAGTGTTTGATGGGCTATATAGGCATCTGAAATTTGATTTAATTTGAAAAACCCACTTTCTAATGTTTTTGAAGTCCTCTTCCTTTATCACTGATACTCTTTGACACTTTTTCATTTGCAGGTTGGATCAATATGGAATTAGCTTTTCTTTTGCTCATTGAGGCTTGACATGTTCACTTTTAGAGCTTGGGATTAAAATATTACATATAGTAGCATAATATTACATTAGAAAAAATAAAACAAATTACATAAATGACTTTTTTTTATCAAAATGATATTTTGATAGAAAGTCCTAAAACTGGAAATTCAACCTTTAAAACATAATGAAACCATCATGATGATATTTGTTTAATCCCTCTTATATGTGTGTTGACCTCATTGGAATGATGGAAATACCTTGAAAAAAGCAAAACCCTAATGAACTAATGAAACTGTTTTTTGACCTAATTTTGATTTAAAATATTTTCAAGTAAAAACAGAGCATTTTCATAGGTTTTATTATGCTCAAAGGGACATGGAAATGGGTCAGCAATATGAATTTTGGAGGGAGAAAATTTTTTATTCGACAAGGACAGCCACTAGCGTAGCAAATTTATGTCATGAACTAATGGAATGATAAAACATTTATTCGGTATGAGACACCTAAGATGCACATGAAAATGTGTTTTCATCCCTGGTAGAAGTATACCAAAACTGACACTAAAATTGGCCTTATTGGGGCTGGAAGCTCCTTGGAGGTGTCAAGAACACCGTAGACGAAGTGCTTAACCATTGGGTAAATACGGTCAAACAATCCAAAAAAATGCAGATAACTTAAGCTAACTCAAAAACCATTTAAAAGACTGAAAAATGACTCAATAACTGACTCTAACATTAACTCAAAACTGCCTAAAAAACTCTAAAAACAATAGAAAATCAACAAGCTTTATAGCCTTCACTTCGGGCCCCAAGCTTAGATGATCTTCGGTCCCAAATTTTGTAGGAAATGTAAATTGGTATGTATAATGAAAGTGATCTCAGAAACTACATCAGAAATAATAATGTTTCAGGAGCCTACCATTGACTGGTCCTCTTGAACATTCATCTCCATTCAGATCTTGTATCAAATAGGCATTCTTTCCTTGATAATCCAAAATCTTGTAGGGTCCCTTCCAAATATTTTCAAACTTCCTGTGCTTCTCAGCACTACATCATCCAACTAAAATTTATCTTCTTTGTTTTTACGATCATGAATCTTCTTAATTCTCTCCTGAAGCTTAGAAGTATTATGAGAAACTTTCTCTCTTGTTTGCTAAAGGTGAATCATTTGATTGATTCGACGTTGCATATCATCTTCTTCACTTTCTGCCTCCTGCAATAATCTCATAACTGGGACTGCAAGTGATGTAGGAAACACTATATCTATACCATAAAATAGTTCAAAAGGTGACATACCTATTGACTTCTTTGTGCTCACTCGGTCTCCCACAAAGCATTGGTAAGCTTCCTATGCCAATTTTTCTTGTTCTCCTCTAACATTGTCTCGATGATATTCAATAAAGGTTTGTTAGAGGACTCAGCTAATCTATTGCCCTGTGGATAATATACGGTGGAATGACCCAATCTGATATTATACTTGTGACAAAGCTCAACCATATTATTTGACTTAAATGCTGCAACATTATCTTTAATAATATTGTGAGGACAACCAAAACGAGACAGAATATTGGATTCTAAAATTTGAATGATTACTGTGTTCGTAGCTTGCCTTGTAGGAATAGCCTTGATCCACTTCGTAAAGTAGTTGGTAGCTGTTAGAATCCATCTGTGTTGTGCCGATGATGTGGGATGAATTTCCCCAATAAAATCAAGTCCCCAATGTTGAAAAGGAGCATTTACTACAATAGGCTTCAGCGGAAGAGGAAGGAGTTTCTTTTTTCCCTAAAAAACCTGACATTCATGACAATTTGTGACTATTTTGCACAAATCAGAAAATAAAGTTGGCCAATAATACCCTGCTCTCAACACTTTGTTAGTTGTTGTTTTCCAAAACAAATGACCTCCACATTATCCCCTATGAAAGTCATCCATTACCTGTTTAGCTTCATCTTCAACTAGACAATTCAAAAGAACACCTCTTGAATCTTTCCAATAAAGGGCACTTCCTAGAATGCAATATTTAGCAAATTTCAATTTCAAAGATCTACCCTGAATTTTTTACACTCTAGGAGGAGGAATTAAATGCTGAAGAACATATACTATATCAAAATACCATGGTGAAGTAAGAAACATTTCAGATACCTGTATTAGAGCTCCATCTTCATCATCATCTAACATTGCTGCAATAAGGTTTATATATAAAGCATGCAAGTTGGATTCAACCATCAACTTAGCTAATCCCTGTCCCTTGATCAATTTGGTAGGCCTTATCTCAAGATCATACTCTAGCATAGTTGCTATCCACCTACCTCTCTGACCTTCAGGATCAGTTTGTGTGAGAATCTGTTTCACTGCTGCATTTGGAACATAGGCAACAATGTGTGAATATAGAATATAAATCCGGAAATATTTAAAAGCTTTGATTAGGGCTAAATCTTGTTTCTTAATAATGTTATAGTGAAGAGCAACATCTCGAATGGCTCGAATAAAAAAAGCAATAGGCTGTTCAACCTGATCTCTCTTTTGCATTAAAACTGTAGCTAAAGTATGCTCAGATGCAAATGAAAATATAATGAAATCACTAGTATAATCTAGACTAACCAAAACAGGGGTTGTGCTCAAAGCAAGCTTTACCAAGTTGAATGACTTCATAGCATTGATGGTCCATTTTACACTACTATACTTCTTCAACATATTAGTCATTTATCTCAAATTCTCAGCTAAATTGGGGACAAATCTACATAAGAAGTTAATTTTACCATTGAAAGTTTGTATCTCTTTTTTGTTCCATGGAAAATTTATATTCTGAATAGCTTCTACTCTAGAAGGATCAATGCGAATACCATCTTTGGAAATTATGTGACCAAGTAGTTTGCCTTCCTCCAAGGCAAAAAGACTCCTCTTCGGATTTAAAGAAATCCCAAACTCTCTGCATTTCTGAAAAAAAATTCTTAAATGATACAAATGTTGATCACCAGAACCAGAAAAATACTGTCAAATCATCAAGATACACTACTAAGAAAACATCCTTCTCATTAGAAAAGGCTATATCCATCGCCTGATAAAAATTAGCTCCTACATTCTTGAGTCCAAATGGAATTTTAACATACTGAAAAGTTCCCCAAGGTGTTGTGAAAGCAGGGCCTACCTTGGTCTTCTTCATTTACCAAAATTTGATTATAACCTAAATAACCGTCAAGTAGTGACATCCGCGATGCTCCAACTACCTTTTGCAGAACATGATCCATCTTAGGAAGGGGGTAATTATCTTTTAATGATAATTTATTCAGATTCCGGAAATCTATGCATAACCTTATCTCTCCGGTATTTTTCCTTACCGACACTAAATTTGAAATCCAATCAGAAAACCTAATTGGCACAATGATACCTGATTTGTACAATTGGTTTACCTCTTTTTCAATGGATGGCAACAATCTTGGGTTTATCCTTATCAACTTCTACCTGGAGGGTTTCTGATCAATTTTGATGGGAATAGTGTGCTAACTAATATTCTTATCATAAACCTTCAAATCTGCATAATCCCATGCAAAAATATTAAAAAATTCAGACAACAATTTAATGTACTTATCTTTCGCCTCGGGAGACAATGTCTTCGATAACTTTAACCATCTTGGGCGTGTCTGTTGTTCCAAGGTTCGCATCTTCCATACCATTTTCTATAGGAGTCAATACTGGTTTCCTGGCCACATCATCCTAATCAAACAGGTCTTCTAAAGGTATCAGACCTTTAGGAATAACATTATCTTTCAGCAGCAAAACATTCATCTGATGGGCTTCTATCTCTTGATTATCAACATCACAAACATCATCAATAAAAGCATCTTTGAATTTTACTTCATTATGCAAAAATCTATTTATTTCTTTTTCATCCCAAAAAACTTGCCAGTACCTTAAATTATCTGGAACAGTAGGTCTATGTTTGATATGAATTTCAAATTTATTACTAGAATTTATTGGAATTTTAAGATTACTTGCTATTGTAGCAAGAGAATCTGCAATAATGTTCTGAGCTCTTGGTACTGTTTTTAATGTATACTCAGGAAACATTTTTAGGACATCCAAAAGTGCATTTATATAAGCTCTCATCTGCGGATGATTTTCTTGATACTCTCCTTTCACCTGCTTTATGACAAGCTCAGAATCACCATAAACATATCTTTTCACATCAAGTTTCTTCAATATTTTAAGACCTGTAATCAAGGCTTCATACTCTGCTTCATTATTAGAACAGTCAAAAGCTAATTTATAATAGAATTATCTAACACTAGCTGGAATTCCACCTGACTTACTGACTGGACTTCAGATCCAAATACCAATACATGCACCTTCCTTACCCAATGCACCATCATAGTCCATGCTCTATAAACCTTTCTCATCTTCTAGATGCTCAAACTCAAATTTTGGTTCTGTTTTACTTGAGAAAATGACCTCATTTTGCTGTTCTGTACTGATTTTCTACTCTTTAGGAGGCTGCTTGGAAGAAATAACCACTTCAGAGGTCATCACTTCTTTTTCTTTATCCAAAACTGCTCTAAAATTTTCTGAAACTTCTAGAATATCTTCTACTATCACTAACTGATTATTTACATCATTCAAATCACCATCATAATAAAAAATAAAAGGTTCAATATCTGTATGTACAACGTTTCAGATGATTGATAGGCTTCTCCTTACTAGTAATCATATACTTCATTTTCTTTTCCCGATATAATTTCCTCAATTGCATGAAAACAAGAATAGTAGCATAAGAGAAATCAAGTTGTAAAATACCTTTGAGTTTGGCTCCCCATGATCTAGATAGTAGCATTCTAAACCGAGGTGGTATATCAGCCACCACCACATCCATCAAAATATTCTTAGTTGGAATCTGATCTAAGGAAACCACTAAATCTTTAATAAGACCAATGCAACAAACTCTTCTAGAATCAAATGAGTACAAATCAATATAGGGTTGGGTGATATCCATGCCTAAATTTTCCATAATAGCCTTGGGCATCAAATTGTGAGAGACACCAAAATCAAGCATATTATTGTGAAGTGTGTACTCATATAGTCTAATACTCAAATAAAAAGGAGGAACTTCACTCTCTCATAATTTACCATCTATAGCTGGACCAAAAATGAGCTCGGGTTGGTCATATTCAACAGTAACCATATCGAACAAAGGATCAACTAGCAACATTTTAGACACCTGATCTTTGTAATGATTATTCTTTACTAACTATGTCAAAGGAATGGAAACTTTCAATTTAGCTATTTCATTTTCTAAATTGAAGGTTGTGACTTTATATACCTCTTTGACAACAATATCTCTTCTAAGATTCAGATCCCTGGTCACAATTTATTTCTTCTGAGTATCTTTCTCTTTAGTAGCTGATATTTTTTATGCTTGATTGATGTTGCTAAGATTCTAATTAGTAGGTTCTTTACCCTTCTTTGAAAGATCATTATTTGATTGGAATTATTTCCTTTTTTGAATAGGATTGACAGGTACATCTCTGCTCCTCAGAGAATATTGTTTCTGCCATGCGCTCAAAGCATTCATATATCCATGCTGATAATCATTTGATTCAGTCTCTAAATCATCATCATTTGATAAGATATAGTCTTCATCTTTTGAAGAATCTAGATCTTCAGTATAATCAACATCTTTAGTCAAGTACATGGGTAATCCATCTGCTGTAAAGAAATGATTTGTTTCAATCATCGGATCTTCATCTTCTTCCTCCTCTGCTTGGACATAATTCTGTTGCAATGGGTTTCTGATATGCTGTTGTTGTTGTGTTGTTTGGTCAGGTGCTTTCTGCTCTCTTTACTTGATTCTCAACTGCTGCTGCTATCCTCCAAAATTTGGATTCCGGATCTGTGGTTCAGGTCTCTCTGAAATAGACAATCAGTCAAACATCTTCTCCATAGTCTGGAGTAATGAATCCATCTTTGCATCTAAAGTGGATGTCTCCTCTTTGATAGTCACTCTTTTTTTTGATCTCATCCTTTCTCTCTTGGCCAAAAAATTTGATTCCACACTTACAACATTCTTCTGCATGTCTGCTAAAGTTGTAGGATCATGTTCGCGCAAATGATATGCCATATTAGCATCAAATCCATTCTGAAATTTGACCAAAACCATACCCTCCTGTGGTTTCATATGTGCACGGAGAGCATTATACACTGCATTAAATCTCAAACAATAATCTTGAATAGACTCACCAATATTCCTTTTCATGTTCTCGTATTCAGACAAGATTTGAAGAGAATTATTCTTTTGTTCCCATATTTATACAATCTGATTATGAAAAACTGGTAAGGTATCAATAGTGGCTGCTAGTAGAGCTCTGAACCATTTTCTCACTTATCCTCCCATGCTTTTTGCAAACAACCTCATCTTCACATATTCTATATCAATTTCATGAAGGTCAAAGAAGTCATTCATCTTTTCTACGTGCTTTTGAGCTGTTATAGGTTGAGTTTCATCAAACAAAGGGATTTTGGTTTGATAAGATGTGGGAATTTGACTCAGATTCTGAGGGAGAACAGGGGTAGAATATCTTGCAGCCATGACTAGAGGTGGAGGTGGAGGATGAACAATAGGAATAACAGGGATAACAAGGATTTGGATGCCTGATGTGATCAAAGGAAGAGTTGTCCCTAATTGAGTAGTGTGAACAACGGATGAGGAAGAAGGAGGGGGAAAAGGGATATTCTAAGTAACGGTAGATGAAGTGATGGAATAAGAATGTGAGATATGAGGTCTGCTTGCCAACCAAGTGCTTACTTGCGAAGAGTATTTTTGCAAATCTTTAAGAGATTGTAAAAATCGTGTTAGTGACTGAGACCTTGATTGAAACACTAATTGAGAGTGTGAAAACTGATATTCAATAGTACTATTGAAGGAAATGGAGGAATCAACAATTTTCTTGTCAATCCAACTCAAATATTTACTCCGGAATAAACTATGCTCAAAATTTACATCAAATTCAATATCTTGCAAATTTGCTAATCTTTCAGGAAATGAATGAGCTCTGGGAATGTAACTACTTTCTAATTGATTTCCAACTAAAATAGAAGTCTCAAAAATATCTTTACCTTTCCTTACAATTCTCTAAGGCTCACTAACAATGGTGGGAGGATTCAGATCGGGATTGGATCTGGTGTATCTTCGGGAAGCCAATATGTCCAATTTCAAAAACAAATTTGCACTTTACAAATTTTTCAATTCAGACTTTGAATGAAATCTAAAAATTATCATCCACAAGTTTAATAATTTCAATGAAAGTTTATTACTAGGGTTGATTTGATCTTACTCTTTTCTTCCCCAGTGGAGTCGCCAAAATGTTAACACTCAGATTGATCCTAAGGCTGAAGTAGGCAATCCTGAGGTAACCTCAAACCAAAATTTGGACTCGGTATCTAGCCCTACCAAGTCAGAGAGGGATCTCCGATAGAATCACAACAAAGAGTGTTGGATTGAAAGGATTTTAGGCTAGCTAAGGAAAACAAGGGGTTTTGATTTTGATTTTAGGGTTGGGCTCACTAAAACAGAATTAGGTCAAAAGGATAAAACAGGGCCAGAAGGATGAAATTGCAGTCTTCTTGATGGGGAAAGGTAGGTAAAAGGTTTAAAAATTCAAAGAGTATTAAATGAGATGGAAAGAATGGTGAGGAACTAAGGAAATAATATGAAATGTATTTTCCATAAACTGAAGAAATTAAACACATTATACTTAATTTCCCAAAACAGAGCATAACTAAATATGAATTTTGTCTTTCAAACTTGAAATCAAGTATATTATAGATGTGAAATGGATTATGAATTAAAAATACATTCTAACAAATCAATCACTGAGAAGAAACAATGTTTAAAACTCGTACCACAGGGATCCTAAGAAAATAGCTATAAATTTCCATTAATGTCCAAGCCAGAATGATACTTGAGAAATACAATCTATTCTATTGATGCCAACCATTAAAAATACTGAAAAATTACAACTTATAGACTCAAAAACACTTCCTCTCATTCTCAGGGGTCGAATCCATAAGGTGAGGGATTTGTTTCACAAAAACCTGAACTGACTGCTAAAGACTAGGATGAAGAGAGTGACTCATTCCTAACTTTTAGAACATATACATTTGACCTCAAACTATTGATTTACCTAATGTATCTACCTTAGGTAAAAGTAAAACATGATTTTATACATTGGTAGATTCTCATTTACCCAAGTGAAAATTACATCAAAGGTGAAATTTCAAAATTTACCAAAACTAGTCAAATTGTGAATTTCTTGGTAAACGCGCAGCGCCAAGACAAAAAATTTGACCTGTTTTGTGAGCCAATTTTGGAGGCCTTCCCCTTGTCAAAATTGAGCTCATCATAGCTCATTGGAAAGCCTATCCTGTATACGTATAAGATATGCTTTTACTTTCCAAAATTGTGTCCATATACCCTGTCAAAATCATATTTTCCCAAGACGGGTAAACACACAACGCTAAGGCCAAAAAGAGGGCAGAAACATGATTGTTTGATAGTTTTTGGCATTTTTGAGGGACCAATTCTACTCCAAATATCATGAAAATTTCTGAGGTTGATGTACTTGTCATTATGAACATGAATATGCTGACCTTTTTCCATTTGGATGGCCCAAAAAAGAGCGCAGCGCCAGTGGCACTGTGCGTTTAACATAATTTTTGCATGCTAAACTGTCCCAAAAATCAAAATTTGCACCAAGTGTGCAAAAAATTGGAATTTTCTTTATGATAAATGTTTGGAGGCTTGGAGGGAAAACTAAAGAATAATATTTAGCTTTTCCTTCTCCTTTAAAGCCCAAATATTTTCATGGGCATGTTTGAGCTTGGACCTTGCAATCCTGTTTGTCATGGCATAATGCTTTGCCATCTTCCTCTGAATATCAGTGTCTTTATTGGATTTCTCTAACAGGCTCTCCAAATTCAAATTGGCTCTCTCAAGCCAAGACTCTCTGTCTTCGTCAATATCTATGGCAAGAAACTCACTTGGAATAAGCTGCTCCGCCAATTCTGACTCTTTTTGCCTTTCCCGGGCTAAAGCCCTCTTCAGTCCAATGGTCTTCGGCCTTTGTCTAGGAAGCCAATATTCCTCATTATCACTGTCATCAAAACTACCCAAGGTCTCAGCCAGCAAGGCCTTGGCCTTTCCAGCCTCTTTCTGAGCTCTAATTGCCCTTATCTCACTGATGGTTTGCTTTATCTTTAGCTGTTGATTCTCTAACTCAAG
Organism: Pinus albicaulis; assembly: GCA_034641835.2. Classification (NCBI taxonomy): domain Eukaryota; kingdom Viridiplantae; phylum Streptophyta; class Pinopsida; order Pinales; family Pinaceae; genus Pinus; species Pinus albicaulis. Next base: position 1,151,533,167 of record CM076574.1, read on the forward strand.
AAAGTTAATCAAATTATTTTCTCTACCAAGATTATCTTGAAGCCCACTAATCTTGGCCTCCTTTCTTTTGATCAATGAATTTGTGATTCTAACCTCATCCTCATCATCAAGGTCAATCAACTGAAACCCTTGCTCAGTTTCATGTTTGTCTGCCTCCTCAAGAGTGATAAGCTTTGTAGCCTTTTCCTTGCCTTTGTTTACCTATTTTGCTGATGAAGAAGGCATGACCCCTTTCAGATTGAGTGAAGAAAACACATGCCTGTGGCCTCTCTGATATTTCAACAGAAATGGCTCAATGTCAATCATTTTAGTGCCAACTACCACAATGTCCCTTTCACTACTTGATGCTCTGGTATCATGATGTGATGGTGAAGGGTTGTGGAAAGGTGATGAGGAAGAACCAATATGAGGTGAATGGATGTGAGTGGGTGGATATGTATGAGCAGCAATATGTGATGGAGAAGTGGATATGGGAGGGTGAGATGATGAAGGAAAATCCTGCTCATGATGAATAGGTGCGGTAGTGAAAACCTCATTGGAAATGAATGCATCCCATGGAATGTTTTTCTGCTGATGCTGATGCATGACCACCATCTTGATGAGTGAATGATGAAATAGGCTCTGAATTTTCTGATTTTATTCTCTCTTTTGCACAATGTAGGCCATCTTGTCAATGCTACAGAAAAGATAGTATGGTATGTGTAGCATTCTTACTCTAGTGAAATGCATGAGGAGATGGATATGGTATGAGTAGAGGCGGGAAAACCTTCCCTCAAAAGTGAAATAATTCATTATTACCTTCATCATGGGCACATACTGGTCAAGGAGATGAGAAAAAGGGAAAATGGACTTTTTGTGATCTTTGTACCTAGGTTTGAGGTATGGTTCAAAATAACTCATGTCCGAGTTTGCTTGTTTAAACTACCTCTCTCCCACATTAGGTATCCCTGTAGCAGCTGCAATGGAATTGGTAGACATCTCAAAGTTAACCCTGACAAGATTGACCTGCTTGTCATGTAGATTGACGATGAATAGTCTTGTTAATTCCGGGTGATTTTGGACTTGCTGCACTCTCTCACAAAAGCCAAAACAACCCACATGTTTAAAGAAAGAAACAGTGAGAGGAGAGGCCATGAGTTCCCTTGTGGTGATAGGTTTAAATATGTTTATTTTCCCTCCCTTATGGTCATTTATCCTTGGCATTTCTGCCTCACCAACCATGCCACTATCTTCTTCTTCTGACATCTCAAATTCTGGTTTGTGAAACCCTAAGGTGTAAGTGAAATGAGATGATGGGAAGGGAATGGAATGATTAGATTTGAAAGGTGAAGGGAATGAGTGAAAAAGAATGTGTGAAGGCACAAACTAGATGAATGAAAACCCTTAATCAATATAATTACCTTGTTTTTGACTGATATTCTTTATAGGATGATGAAACAAGTGTAAAATCAGTGATCATAAGCTTGTAATTAGGGTTTTATTAGAGTTACCCTTCAATTGATTTAAGAATGAAAATATAGCTTAAAGGCAAGGTTAAAATGAGTACTTACTGCTTTGAAGGCTTATTGGAGAACTTTGTAAAAAATTGGAGAAGTTTTAAATTTTTTGGGCAGCTAGAAGACTCAGGAACCTTCTCTGGCTAGGTGTGCAGCGCCACTAGTAAGCGCGCAACGCCTCTGCAAATGCGCAGTGCCAAGATCCAAGCGCACAAAAATTTCAGAAATTGCGTTGAGGATTTCGGGCAAGGGCGCAACGCCAAGTTCCAGGTGCACAGTGCCAATGAAAACGCGCAACGTCAAGTGCTGAACACGCAGCGCCAAGAAAACTTAGCACAATTTCACTCAAAAACTCACAAAATATTCCTTGCTAAATGCTTCTGATGTTTTGAGAGGAAACAATGACTCATTTGAAGTGTTTGATGGGCTTTATAAGCATGTGAAATTTGATTTAATTTGAAAAAACACTTTCTAATGTTTTTGAAGTCTTCTTCCTTTATCACTGATACTCTTTGACACTTTTTCATTTACAGGTTGGATCAATCTGGAGTTATCTTTTCTTTTGCTCACTGAGGCTTGACATGTTCACTTTGACAACTTGGGATTAAAATATTACATATAGTAGCATAAAATTACATTATAAAAAATAAAATAAATTACATAATGAATTTTTTTTATCAAAATGATATTTTGATAAAGTCCTAAAACTGAAGATTCAACCTTTAAAACACAATGAAACCATCATGATGATATTTTTTCAATCCCTCTTATATGTGTATTGACCTCATTAGAATTGTGGAAAGACCTTGAAAAATGCAAAACCCTAATGACCTAATGAACCTGCTTTTTTGACCTAATTTTGAATGAAATTTTGATTTAAAAGCTTTTCAAGTAAAAATAGAGCATTTTCATAGGTTTTCTTATGCTCAAAGGGACATGGAAATGGGTCAGCAATATGAATTTTAGAGGGAGAACAAGTTTTATTCGACAAGGACAACCACCAGCGGAGAAAATTTATGTCATGACCTAACAGAATGATAAAAAAATTATTCGGTTTGAGATACCTAAGATGCACATGAAAATGTGTTTTGATCCCTGGTGGAAGTATACCAATACTGACACTAACCTGTTCCAAAGGAGAAAAGGACCAAGTTGGATAATATCTGAGAAGTGCATCTTTATTGGGTATAAGGATGGTTTAAAAGGTTACAAGATTTGGAACTCAGAAACAAGGAAGGTTCTGTACAACCTGTTAGCACTAGTATTTTCATCCCACCCATCCCACCTTATTTTAATTCTCTTTCACCTCATCTCCATCATTTTCATTGACCTCGCTTCATTTCTTAACCATTTTTCCCAAGGGTGCCCAAGTCATCATTGTTCATAAGCACCAAACCCTAATTTCCTATCCCACTAAGCTAGGGTTTGCTATGGAAACGAGACATTTGAGCAGATGAGCCATAAGTTAGGTCATATCAGTAAGCATGTGTTCATTTCAAACTCATAAACATCATGTATTCATCATTTTTTAATTAGTCTTTCCAAGAGTCAAGTCATTTGCCACTCATAGGGCTATTTTTGCTTAAAACTATGTTTCTGACCAAACAAAGATGAATTTGATAAAAGTGAGAGAGGTTTTTATCCATCATAGGTCCAAGAAGAAAAATCCTTCATTTTTTACACAGGTATCATGGTTTTTGAGAAATGTCACAAATACAAGTGCTACAAGAGGTTTGCTGCATTTCTGGAGTGACCTTGGGAAAATCAAGTTTTCTTATAGCTAGATTGTCCAAATGACTTGCTTGATGAGTCAAATGATAACTATACATATAGAGATTTCCAATGAGCTATCCTTATCTCAATTTGGAGTTGATAAAGGCCTCCAAAAGTTTCCTGCACCAGCACTCTGCATTTCTGCACCCTCATTCAGAACTTTTTGACAAGTCTTGGGAAAATCCATTTTTGATAAGGAAAATCAACTCAAAAAAAATACCAAAGGAAGATTGGGAAAGTAGATAGGTTAAGATTTCCAACGGGCTATCCTGGGCTCACTTTGGACACAAGGAAGGCCTCCAAATGTGGTCTTCAAAATGGTGCTGCAGGGGCACTGCATGTTTGCCTTGGTGCTGCGCGTTTACCTAGCGACGCTACGCGTTTGCCCGAGAACACTAGACCAAAATAAATTGGCGCTACACATTTTCACAGTGGTGTTGCACACTTGTCTTGGCACTGTGCATTTTCATAGGGAGGGTTTTGAAGAGTTTCACCACCTCTAGCAAGCTCAAATATCCTCACAAGTTTCTTCGAAAGGCTTTAAATCAGTGAGTGGACTCTAAATCACTTCTCCTCTAATATATTTGGTGTTCCATAAGAATATTTAAGTGATTTTTCTATGAAACCCTAGTTTCCATTTCCTTCTCAATTTCATGCACTAAATCCATATTCATGTCCCTAAACACATATCAGTCAAATATTGTTAAATCTTAAGGTTTTCATAGACCTGGGTTTTCATGTACATTCACTCCCTACATTTTACTAAGCTATTCATCTCATCTCTCACTCCCTTTATCTCATTCCATTTACCCTAGGGTTTCCAAAGCCTTCAAAATTCAAAATTTCTGAAGAGGAGGACAAAGGTGTTAGTGAGGAACAAAATTGCAAGGGCCAAGCTCAAAAGAGCCCATGTAAAAATTCAAGCTTTGACCAAGAAAAAGGAGAAGGAGAGGTTAGAAATACTTGCTGAGGTGTCTCTTCATGCCTCAAGCACTTGATCAGCAAGTAATCTTACAATTTTGGCAAGTTTTTGGCATATTTGGAACTTTAGTGCATTTTTGGTTTTTTGAGCAATTTTGGCACATAGAAATTCTGCCAAACGTGCAACGCGCTTGGCGATGCGCTATTTTTTGGAGCATCCAAATGAAAAATGGCCACCACCATCATGTTCAGAATGATAAAGGAATCAACTCTAGAAAATTTCAGAAAATTTGGAGGAGAAATGGTCCCTCAAAAGTGCAAAAAACCACCAAATTTTCATGTTTCTGCCTCCTTTTTGACCTTGGCGCTGCGCGTTTACCAGTCTTGGGAGATTCACTTTTTTTACAGGGAAAATGAAAATCATTTTTTAAACTGGAGGAATATTTTGAAACTAGACTCAGAGAGATTTCCAATGAGCTATCATGGAGCTGATTTGGACACCGAGAAGGCACTCAAAAGTTGCTTGCAAAAGAGGCTATTTTTCCTGTTAGGGCGCTGCGCGTTTGCTGGGAAAATTGCAATTTTCATAGTCTTCAGCAATTTTTTTGATTTTCACTCCAATTCTAATTTTTATCTTAGGCAATTAGAAATTACTGATGTAAAAGTTCAAGATAATTGTAAATTTCATGTTTTTGATTTTATCTAGGGTAGATACATTAAGTAAGTCCTCTAGAGGTCAAATGAATCAGTTTCCTCTCTTTTAGAGGCAAATTGTTGGGTCTTCCTAGTCTTCAGTTTCTTGTTTAGGAGTAGGTGAAACTGATCCCTATCTTATGGATTTGACTCGCTGTGACTAGGGAGAGTGGTTTTTAGGTATATATGATGTATTTCCTCAATCATTGTAATGGTTGGACTCACTTGGAGGTTTGGCATCTCAAGAGACGTACTTTTGTATCAGTTTTGGCTTGGACATTAATTAAATTTGCAGCTATTTTTATGGGATCCATGTGGTATTGTGTTTAGTTTCAGTTTCTTCTTCTCTGCTCACATGTTATATTTTTTTGTGTATTTCATCCATCATTTCATTGCTATTGAATGAATGTTTTCAAGTTAGATGAACATAATCCATATTTTTTATGTTCTGTTTTGGGTGAACATTCATAATTTGTAATTTCTTTAGTTTAGGAAGGAACCATGAATTCACCATGCTCTTTATAGCTCCTCACCTGTCTTGATCATCCCATCATCAAAACCATAAAGTTCTAAACATTGTACCTACCTTGCCCCATAGAACACCCTGCAAACCTTGACCTAATTTCCTTTCCTTGACTGTTTGACTCCTCCTGATCCAGTAAAACCCTACACAATCAAAATCAAAAACCCTGAGCTACTATACCTAGCCTAAAATATTCTTTCCTCAGTCATCTTGGCTGTGATATTTATGGATAGAGCCCTCTCCTGGACTAGTAGGGCTAGCTACTTGGCTAAGCGTGGTTTGAGGTTACCTCAGAATTTCCTTTCTCAGCCCGAGGTTCAATCCGAGTAATAACATAGCTGAGACGTGGTGTTTAGAGAGGTGAAAGATGTTGTTAAACATGAATTCCTACTAAAGGAACATGAGAAGATAGAGTTTGAGCTAAAGGAGGATGAATCAGACTCTGCAATAGAAGAAGATTCAGAAGAGCAGGAGCCCCAAACTCCAACTATGAAAAGATCATTTCGGGAAATAAGACAGCCATGAAGGTATAGTCCATCTGATTTTTGTTCAAATTTTTCTTTAACTATCACTGATGATGATCCCATAACTTTCAGGGAGGCAGTGGATTCAAAGGATGGAAAACTCTAGAAGGAGGCCATGGTTGATGAAATGGCATTCTTGAACAAAAATGAGGCATGGGATCTAGTGGAGTTGTCGGCTGGAAGGAAGCCCATCGAGAGAAAATGGGTGTTTAAGAAGAAGATGAATGTAGAAGGCAAGGTGGAGAAATACAAAGCTCGATTGGTAGCAAAAGGTTATTCCCAGGTGTTGGGAATTGATTTTGGTGATATTTTTTCTCCTGTTACCAAGGTTACTTCTATTAGATTACTTTTATCTGTTGTTGCTGCATTTGATTTTGAGGTAGACTAGATGCATGTGAAGACAACATTTCTTAACAGGGATCTAGAAGAGGAGATCTACATGAAGCAACCTGAAGGATTTATGGTGAAGGGAAAGAAAGAACTGGTATGCAGGTTAAAAAAATCTTTGTATGGGTTAAAACAGTCACCAAGGATGTGGTATCAGAAATTTTATACCTATATACGGGAACTTGGCTTCACCAGAAGCAAAGAGGATCACTGTGTTTATTTCAAATTAATTGGTGACCATGTTATTTATTTTGTCTTGTATGTGGATGATATGTTGCTGATTGGAAATTACAAAGAAATTATCTAGGATTTGAAGACCCAATTGTTCTCCAAATTCGACATGAAGGATCTTGGTGCTGCAAACTATATTTTGGGAATGAAAATTAAGAGAGATCGGGCAAAGAGGAAGCTCTGGTCAAACCAAAAAAAGTATGTCGAGACAATATTGCAGAGGTTCAATATGCATGATAGTAAACCGGTGAAGTTTCATATTCTTGTAGGTGTAAAGCTATATGCTGAATAGTGTCCCGAGACACAAAAAGACGAAGAGGATATGTCCTGTGTTCCATATGCAAGTGCAGTGGATAGCCTGATGTATGCAATGGTATGTACTAGACCATACATTGCACATGTAGTTGGAGTATTGAATAGGTTTATGTCAAAACCAGGGAAGGAGCATTGGACAACAGTGAAGCGGGTTTTCAGATATTTGCAAAGCACTAGTGATTATGGTTTGTGCTACTAGGGAAGACTAGGATTGGACAGAGTTTTGGACATTCGTGGTTTTGTTGATGTAGTCTGGGCTAGATATTTGGACCAAAGAAGATCTATAAGTGGGTATGTGTTTAGCCTATTTGGAGGTGCAGTCAGTTGGATGAGTAAAAGACAGTCTGTAGTGGCTATTTCAACTATAGAGGCAGAATACATGGCAGCCACTCATGCAATATTGTTTTCAAGTATGGGGTTGGTGCAACAAGCTATAAGGATAGACTGTGATAGCCAAAGTGCAATTTTCTTGGCTAAGAACCATGCTTATCATTCAAAGACAAAGCACATTGATGTTCAATATCACTTTGTGAGAGATATGGTTGAGGATAAAAGGGTGTTGCTAGTAAAGGTGGACACTTTGAAGAATGTTGCAGATGCATTGAAGAACTCTGTGAGCACTCAGAAGTTCTCTTGGTGTACAAAAATAATGGGTGCTGCAAAGCTAGACTAATGACTAAGCTCTCATGTGGCCCCCTGCAGAAAGAAAACAACAAGTGGGAGAATTTTGGGTATGTGTTATATTCTTTCCATGATTAGTCGCACACGCAGGGGTGTGATAGCCCTCCATTTATGTTGCGCCGTGTTGGAGTTCCCATGTTTTGGAAAGTTTGGCAATACCAAAAGATGAGGAAACATCATAACCACTTTCAGACCTCAGGATCTAGCCCTCCTGGGTCCAGAGAGGGATATCTCTATAAAGGAAAAGGTATATGACTTTGAAGTTTAGTTTTAAGGTTTTAGGCTAGTTATAAGGTGCTAGGTTTGTTTTTTTGATTGTTTGTTTGGTTGTTGGGAATCGGGAAGGAAGGGTTCAATATAAGACAAGGATGAGCAAAGAGGATTTTAGGCAAAGGAGAAATATTTCAGAGAACACTCGAGACCATTGGGAAATGGAGTCGAGAAAGGGTTTACTTGCTATTCAATATTCAAGGCTTTCAATTGGGCTAGTCATCTAAAGCATTGGATCTTAAAGATGATAGTGTGGTATGAAATGATAAGGAAGGAAAGTGAATGACAAGGAAACCTCCAAGGTGACCATTCAGGAATCAGATCCAGGGATAGGGCATGCCATTAGACACCTATGATCCAACCTCTAAAAGGTTAATTCTTCAGACAAAGAAAACATTAAAGATTTAAACACAAAGGTAAAAACCTGAGATCAGAGAAAGGCTTTGAACTTTCAATGCTTCGAAATCCAACTTAAGGGAACTTAGAAAGGTTCAATTGATTAAAAATGACCCTAGCGAGATAGAATCAACATTATAAACTCCCAGTATCCCAATTCTCTCAATTAAAACCCAACAAGAACATCTAAGAACGGATTCATTAATTCATACATCAGCTAGCAGTAAATTATAGCTACTACACTGGTTAAATTAGCTTGAATCAATACTCAGATAACACAATCAATAGAAAACATCAAAGGTAGGGAGAGCAGAAACATAGGGTACCATGCGAGGGTATATCCTATGCCATATTTCTAATGCATACCAGAGAAATGAAATGTGATGAATTACAAAGGAAAACAGAGACAAAGTGAGAAAACATCATCGCTGCTTTAAATTAGGATCCAAATAAATGCGCTTGTCATATTAAAGAGAAAAACCAATTGTGTACAACATTGTCCAACAACTTGATATTCAGTCTGAAAACATCTCCTCAGCCTATCTTACAAATTTACACAGAGAACTATATCTCAAGAGAAACAACTTACAATTCACAAATATCCGATCAACAACCCCTACAATGAGTTTTATAGCTAAAAGAGAGATAGAGGAAGTAGATGAAACACTAAATGAAACATTAAAATAGAGTAGAAGAAGAGGGCTGGAGGCCCATTCTGTCTTAATATCTATGCATTGATTTTTGGTACTCTTTGGATGAAAGAGTGGTCTTCGACAGGCTGAAATTTACTCCAGGTATGTTCTTGATGTACTTTGGCTGTAGTACTCTGCAGTACTCTGGTGAATAAAAAAAAGGCATAAAAATGACTTTAAGGTCTTCCATACTGTGTAACAAATGCTCTGGTAGCATTAGGATGTTGCTCATCTTTTGGTATTGCCAAAATTTCCAAAATTAGGATGATAATCAGGCTCCACACCCAACAATCTCCCACTTGGAGACTGATTGTAGCAACTCCACAATGCTTCATTTACTGGAAAATGACTCCACTTTGGACTTGGTTTTTTCTCATATTCATCATCATACTTGAAGACCAAATGAAACTAAGCATAACCTTAGTTTCTTTCTGATTACAACTTTTGTTAACATATATGCAAGATTCTGGCTAGTGTGTATTTTTTCTAGCTTCAACTGTCCATCTTCCAACATTGACCGTATGAAATGGTACTTGAGTTGTATGTTTTTAGTATTGGAATGAAATGTTGAGTTATTTTTAAGATGAATGGAACTCTGGTTGTCAATGTATAACCTGTCCATCTCTTGCTTCTTACCCAATTCATCCATAAAACTTTGTAACAAAATCATTGTTATACTAGCCTCTGTAGCAGCAACATATTTTTCTTCCATTGTTGAAAGTGCAACAACACTTTGCATCTTCGAAACCCAACTGACAATTGTTCCACCTACATTAAATACATACCTTGTAGTGCTTCTCCTGTTATCTCTATCACCTGCCATATCTGCATCAACATATCCTTGTAGAGAAATTTTTGAACCACCAAAGCATAATGCTTGATTTGTCGTACCTCTAAAATACCCGAGAATCCATTTCAATGCCATCCAATGTTATTTTCCTGGATTGTTCATGTACCTTCTTACAACTCCCATTGCATGTGCAATATCAAGCCTTGTATAGACCATTGCGTACATTAAGCTTCCAACTGTTGATGCATATGGAACTTTAGACATATAATCCATTTCTTCTTGGGTCTTGGGGCACATCTCCTTACTAAGTTTGAAATGGATAGCTAAAGGAGTACTAACTGGTTTTGCATTCTACATATTAAAGATTTCCAACACCTTTTGTATGTACTCATTCTGAGTCAATGTTAATTTGTGATTTTTCCCTTATCTAGCTATTCTCATACCAAGGATTTGTTTTGCAACTCCCAAACCCTTCATTGCAAATGAATTGGCTAATTTTCATTTTATCACATTTATTTCCTGCATGTTAGACCCTGCAACAAGCATGTCATCTACATACAATAACAATATAATATAGTTGCCATAATTTTTATTTTTAGAAAAACACAATGATGAGAGTGACATCTAGTATAACCTTGTTCAAACATAAACCTGTCAAATTTTAGATACCATTGCCTAAGAACCTATTTTAATCCATACAAGATATTCTTCAACCTGCACACTAATTTTTATTTCCCTTTGACCTGATATCCTTGTGGTTGTTTCCTATAGATCTCTTCTTCTAAATCTCCATGGAGAAAAGTTGTCTTTACATCTAATTTTTCAAGATGCAAATCTTCTGTTGCTACAAGGCTTAAAATAGTTCAGATTGAAGTCATTTTAACAACAAGAGAAAATATTTCATCAAATTCAATACCTTTCTTCTGTGCAAACCCCTTAACCAAAAATCTAGCTTTGTACCTCTGTTTTCCTCCATCTTCTTCCTTAAACCTGTAAACCCATTTATTCTGTGATGTTGTTTTACCTACAAGAAACCTGACTAAGTCCCAAGTCTAGTTATGTACCAAGGAGTCCATCTCTTCTTTCATGGTTAACTCCCACTTCTTCCAGGTTTCTACCAGCATTGATTCTTCATAACAATACATAATATAATGAAGGAGAGTATCGTTCAGGGGGTCTACTTATCCTTGTATATTTTCGGACACCACTTTTAGGTGTTTGAGGTGCATGTTTTTGTTGTGGTGGTTGTTGATTATTATTATTTTCAAGCACCTTTACTTTTTCTGTGATCTTATCAAGATAGGTGTATTATTTGTTTTCTTTTTCCAGTTTCTTTTCCTGAACTAATCCTTATACAAGACCTTTTCATTGAATATTAAATCTCTGCTCCTAATGATTTTTTGATTTTCATAATCATATAAGAAACAACCAAAATCATTAACACCATATCTAATAAAGGTACATTTCTTTGATTTTTCCTCAAGCTTTGTTATATTTTCTTTATTAATATGGACAAAGGCCTCATAGCCAAAAGGCTTTAGAACAAGAGTAGTTTACCTTTTTACCTGTCAATTCCTCCTTTAGAATACCACCATCCAAGGAACTTGAAGGCCCTCTATTTATTATATAAACAACAATATCTATAGTGTCTGCCCAAAATTGTAAATGAAATCCTACATGCAATCTCATGCACCTTGCACGCTCCATGATTTTCCTATTCATCCTTTCTGACACACCATTTTCCTGTGGTGTTCTTGGAACTGTCTTGTCTCTGCGAATTCCATGCTATGAACAACACCTATTAAACTATTTCCTGCAATATTCACCTTCATTTTCTGATTTGAGAAACTTCAAGTTTTTTCCTGTCTCAATCTCAACCAAAGCTTTCCATTTCTTGAAAGTATCAAATACATCAGATTTATTCTGAATACAATAAATCCAATTTTTTCTAGTTGCATCATCAATAAAAGTAACATAATAATGAGAGCCACTGAGAGATTATACCTGAGCAGATCCCTATACATCTATATGCACAAGCTATATTTTTTTCGCTCTTCTTTTCTTTCCCAAATCTAAGAAATCTGACTCTCTTATGTTTTCCATAAACACAATTCTCATAGAAATCCAAATCAATATTATTCAAACCTAGCAAAAAATATCTTGAGTGAAGAATCTTCATCCCCTTCTCACTCATGTGTTCGAACCTATGATTCCATAATAGTGCATCTACTCATGTGTAGTTTAAAGCATTAACACAATTAGAAATACCATTACATAAATACAATTTACCAACCTTTTCTCCTTTTTCTATTACTAGGACTCCTTTAGTGACCTTCCAGGTTTTATCTGTAAAAGTTGTCACACAACCTTCACCGCCTAACTACCCTGTTGAAATCAAAATTTTCAACAGATTTGGAGCATGCCTTACCTCCTTTAATAACCATTGGTTTTAATTATATTGTTTTACAAGAAATTTACCCATTCCAATGATTTTACAAGGTTTATCATCACCCAAACGAACCTATCCAAAATCTCCTTGAACATAGTCATGAAAATGTTTCTTATCAGGTGTGGCATGGAATGAGGCCCCTAAATCTACCACCCGACATCAATAGAATTTTATAAAGAAAGAATCAAAGCATATTGCAACACATCACCTATCACATTCACTTCTTGATTGTTTTCTTGTTGCGTGTCTCCTTCTTTTCCCTTTCGAGACTTAAAGTATTTCTTCAGGTGTCCTTTATTCCCGCATTTCCAACACCCTATCCACAATCTAGAATTGGATCTTCCTTTCATTGATTTACTACAATATCATGTGCTCTTTCCTCTTTCCATTTTTCTTCCCCTAGTCTCTTCACTCAAAGCATTACCCAATGTGTCATCAGAGATTTTCTGTTGCATTTCCTCGCTATGAATAGCACCGATAACATAATCAAACTTTAAAGTACTATATCTAGAGATAGAGTTACTAATGGCCATAACTAAACCATTCCAACTTTCTAGCATGAGCATAGAAATAATAGAGCCCTAACTTCATCATCAAATTTTACCCCTACAAAACTTAACTGACTGGGATTGTATTAAATTCATTTAAATGGTTAGCAAGAAATCCACCTTCCGACATCTTCAAATTAAATAAATTTTTCATAAGAAATACCTTATTTCAGGATGGGGGTTTTTCATATAGTCTGGCCAATGTCATAATTAAACCCTCTATTGTCGTTTCCTTATAAATACTGAAGGCTACTGACATCGCGAGGCACAACCGTATTGTTGCAAGTGCATTTTTGTCGAGAATCTCCCATTCTATATCTGTCATACTCGATGGCTTTTTTGTCGTTCTGCTCAATGGTAGGTACATATCTTTCTTATACATATAATATTCCATTTGCATCTTCCACGGGTAGTTTTGGATGTTAAATTTCTCGACCCTAAACCTACCATCTTCCGCAATTTCTCCCACTCGAACCAAGAACCCTTCTTTCTTGCAAGTTTATCAGCCAAATCGACCTTCAGCTCTAATACCAGTTGTTATAAAATTATATATTAAAGAGAAATGGAACAAATAAAAATATGCAAAAATAAAAACACATAAAAATATAAAACAAGATAGACACAGATATATGTGGTTCACCCAACTTCGGCTACATCCACGGAGACACAACGAGCCCTTCCTTTATATTATCCAACAAAATGAAGAGACACAACTTACAACAAATCCAGTGCAATATCCTCTACTCTCTCACATAGTCTCCCTTTCGCTTTCTTGCTCAAAATACACTCTCAACACAACCGCAATACCATTCCCTCATATAACAAAGGGGTTTCATTCTAGGGAAAAAACGCCAAATTAAAAATAACTTCTATCGTTAGATAATCCTCCTAATGAATGACCTAGATTGACTACGAAATTACAATATTTTACAATGAAATTTTACATCTATTTTTAGCTTCATAGGCGCTGCTCCCGAACCCCTGGGGGTGGACAAGTCCCCCGTGCATGGGAGGATGTACAATATTCCTGTGGTATACTTCTGGATGAAACAAAGACCTATAAATCATGATGATAATCAAGCTCCACACCCAAAAATCACCCTTACATCACTTGTAATGGAATTTTACTTTGCGGGGTTGATTGGAAGTTTTGTCTACATTAGTTGCATTTGTAACAACGGTTGCTAGGTTTTACCTTTGCTTATTTTGCTTCTTCTTCTTCCTCCTCTTCTTTTTGTTCTTCTTAGCTTCCTAGTTACTAGAATCAATACTTTCTCTAGGCAAAGAGGAAGAACGAGGGGAAGAAACAAAATGTGAAGAAGGCAAAGGGTCAAATTTAGGATCAACGTGAGGTTGACATTGTTAAGGTGGAGGTGAACTTTATTGAGAAGTAGTATGGACATTCAGAACCATAGGGGTCAAAAATAACCAAACTCACATATCAATGGTAAATCCAGGAAGGGACAACGTTTCCATATAAGGAGCGCCAATATTTCCAAAAGAAGGAAAAAGGACCAAGATTCCCATCTGAGGGGTTTCCTTGATTGGTAAAATCAGGAATTGCTGCCATTAATATCAACCTAAGAACCAATAAGGAGTTGTTCCACGGGGAGGATTTTATTCCATAGTCAATCAATTAATTTTAGAAATTAACAACAAAAATAAATCAAAGAGGGGTAACTAGGCGTCAAGGTTTACCAAGCAACCGTGAACTGAAATATACACCTTGGTGAACCAAGGACTTAACGTACAGAATCCTATCTCCCTGAATGTTGTGCTTGGTGTATCACAATATACAAGGTGGCCAACTTGGTTATCTATGGATGGATAGCAACCTATAGTGGACTCCTAGAGTATACTTGACGGTATGTGGAAGTGAAATCCATAGTAGTGTTTTCTAATGCGTAACTGTTTGATGAAAGCATTCCCATATACTTATCATGCACAAAGCATCATCCAATATACCCAAAGGTACGTGGAGAACGATCCTATACACTTACATATGTGGAATGAGATTTCTCCCTCGGGATGAAATGTTGGAAAACAACGACAACTCCTATGTTTAACGACGCAAGAACACGTCTCTAGCCTATACCTCTAGATATTTGTGTTAATGTTCCAAATGCTCCTCAGGTTAATTGAGATGCATTTTAAAGCTGATCTTGAATTATGTTGCAATTTCAAGGCTCAAAATTGATGTCACTTGAAGATACCTATAATGCAACTAATATGAGGAAAATACTCTTTTCATTTTGATGAAAGTAATCTAGCATAGGGAAGAAGCGAAAACATTGATGCAACAATCAAGTATGTAGCAAGCAAGAGCTTCCTAACTAGATCTTTCAACTTCATATTTCAATTCAACAACCAAGAGTAAATGAATTTCAATTCACTGAAATTCACCTACATGATATATATATATATATATATATATATATATATATATATATATATATATATATATATATATACGAATATATATATATATATACGAATATATATATATATATATATATATATATATATATATATATATATATATATATATATATATATATATATATATATATATATATATATATATATATATATATTTTAATGAAGATGCACTTTTTAGCTTTCAACGCCAAGCAATGTAATCTATGCTCAATTACAACCTCAAAAGCATCCTTCCAATGCAATGTAATATAAAGCAATTTCCATAAGTAACGACAAATTTTGAGATGAAATCTTAAACAAATGCAAATGGAATTATTTCTGGTTTCCAAAAGAACTAAAATGCTCATCAAACAGACATGCAAGTAGCAGAATAGTAAATTCAACTACCCAAAGAATCTAAGATTCACCTCAAGCTCATTTTCACTACTTGGACATGGAACAAAAGTTTTCAAACCAGAAAGAATCTAACAATAAACCATCAAAATGATAAGCACACAGAGCATGAAGAAGACTATAGAGATCAAGATATCCTAGTCTTTTTTTTCAAAATCCTAAAAGTATCAATATTTTGGACTAACTATTCTTTGCTTAGCCAAATCCTTGCTGACAGGGTCTTCAACGCTACATTACCTAGCAAAATTAGTGCTAGCAACGCTCTTTTTTTCTAGAAAAAATTGTGTTGGCTAGACAAGAAAGTGGATCGGCGTGGGCATATAGTTGAAGACAGGGTTTTAAGCACAATCGTACTCAGTAATATGTACGTTGACAATGCTTTGTTTCTTAGAGAAAATGCGTTGGGTGATAAAATATTAGGAAAAGACAATGAAAATCGAAAATAAATCCAGACTTGAAACTCTAAAGAGCAGACTACTCAGAATGCATACTTATAAGCAATCAAAATGATGGACTATAAGGCAGTTGGCCAAACTAATCGAGCAAACCAAAATGAAAGGAGGCTTGAAGGGTTATGGGCTCCCTAGAGGAGTCGCCATTTTGTTGTGTAGGCAATCCTTTATGCAGACAGAAACAATCCCTCTAGTCCTATGGGAGAATATAGCAAAAAATGAGACAAATATATGCAAACTTTCCTAAATTATGCTAGAAAAACACGAATGAGGATAGATGTCCTACCTCTTTATGATGCTAATGCATGTCTTTGGTGAGCCTTTCTTCTTTCCCTTCCACGCTCATGATCTCCTCTCTGTTGGTGAAGATAAATGCCTGCAAGGAAAAACAAGTGGAGACAACAAACATATACCAAGCATAATAATTTATAGTACAAGTTATGAAGCAGATCAAGGAAAAATGCGATAAATAGACAATAATTGACATATTTATGGAAATGAAACACATAAGGTGTTATGAAGCAGATCAAGGAAAAATGTGATAAATAGACAATAATTGACATATTTATGGAAATGAAACACATAAGGTGTTGTTAATATAATGATAAAGGGAGAAATACAACCAAAAGCCTTAATGTTAGATGCCTCCTTTAGGTGAGACTCCAAGTCCTAGCCTCAGCTCTTCAAGAAACTTCCTCCTTCACAAATGGCAAACAATTGGGCATGCTTCAGCTCATAGGATGGAAACCAACCATTAGTGGATGGTAGGGGTTTCATTTATATGTATTGAGAGGGAGTTGAGGATTCGTAAAAGGTGGGAGGATGTAACACCCTCTTCCCACATATACCCAAGTAACTAGCCAATCGAGGTAAACATATGACGAGAGGCTACTAATATGAGATTAAACGTCTTAGATGACCTTAAGGAAGTGGAACCGAAGGAAACACAAAAAACACACCCTACACCACATCATTGACATCCCTACGAGGTAACCCAACCTTCCAGTGGGTTGTTCCCCAAGGGGGGACTTATTTTTAGCCACTTTGACGTTGATTCGTAGGAATATAAGGGAAAGGGAGTGGATATAGGTTCTGTAGTCGTGGGCTAGCCTTGTCAAGGTAGCGGCTAAGATCCAAACAACGAATTTTCCTCCTGTAGCTTCGAGATTTGTGCCACATTTTCAGCTCTTGAGCTTAGGTCACTACCCATAACTTCTTGTAACTTCAGGAGAGGGTAAATAACATTAAAAAAAACATATGGAAGCAAACACATCTGAACCAAAACTCATCTGAACGCACCCATCCATAGCAGGCATTTCGTTAAAAGTATCACAAACATAACATCTACATGTATAAACAACATATTTAAATAAAGGGGTCTCTTTCTTATATGAGAATGGATAAGAATAATTTATCCCCTACATCATAAGTTATCACACAATAAATTTTACCATAGATACATTGCATATTAATTTACAAGTAAAAACACGGAGAGAGCCATACCTCATCACTGTCACAATACATTCTTATAACCAACATAATACGAAGAAAAATATGATGGATACACCGACAATAGAATTAATTTATAAACCATTTCATATACATATCAAATAACAAGGCATTGAACCTTTCATTAATGAATGTTGAAACCAACCTGGAATGGGACTTCCACATTCCACCCGACCATAGACATCGCTAAGCCAAAGTTCACTTCAGCCAGTCACCCTCGTGCCATATTCTAAGCATGAATGTGGGACTTAATCAAACACATCAATCAAAACCAAACCAAATCTCTAGAGACCAAACTGTCTCAACCCCAAACTAGTGATTCCACTGTTGGGTGTGGAGCCTGATTATCTTGTTTATTTTGTATCACAGCATTGGAACCCTGTCCCTTAATGGGGCAGCAACGCCGCCCGTAATTAAACGCTGCCTGGGGGGTCCAGGGGGGGTGTCTGCGACTTTATGGAGCCCCCCCCTTGGCGGGGGGTTTTGGGGGTAGCGCCGCTGAAGCTAAAAACATATGTAAAATTTCCTTGTAAAAGTATACTAATTTCTAGTCAATCTGGGCCGTTCATTAGGTGGATGATCTGTTGGTAGAAGTTATGTTTAGTTTAGGGTTTTTTTCCCTAGAAGGAAACCCCTCGCTTATATGAGGGAATTTTATTGCGACTGTGTATGTGAGGTGTATTATCAGAGCAAGAAACATATAGGGAGACTGAGAGAGTGTTATTATTTCTCGAGTAAATTCTAACAAATGGTATCGGAGGCATTGAATTTCGCTGCGCTAGGAGAGATAAGTTTGTCAAAATGAGAGAGGATATGTGCACGTGGATTAATTAATTGATGAACCATGTTTCTGAAGAGAACTCCTATATGACTAGTGGTTACAGAGGCTGGTGAACCATGTAATCCGGTAGATGGGTTATTTTTTATTTTATTTTACCCAGGTAATTGTTAACTTGACATCCCCCCTATCACCTAGATCTAACCCAAAATTTACCAGTGATTACCGAGGGGTACGCATGCCATACCGGGTCTTACAAAAGTATGCCCATTTACATGTAATAAATTAAATCCATTATAATAATAACATTTTTTTTTGTTTCATTGTTACTGTCTTTGTACATATGAAATTAATGTCCATATAAAAAGAACCCATCCACCGGATTACATGGGTCACCATCCTCTGTAACTGCCAATCCTCTAAGATTTATCTTCAGATACATGGTTCATCAATTAATTAATCCACGTGCACATATCCTCTCTCATTTTGACAGACTTTGCTCTCCTAGCGCAGTGAAATTCAATGGCTTTGATACCATTTGTTAGAATTTACCGGAGAAATAATAAATTTACTGAGAGGAACAAAAAACCATAAAAATAGCTAGCAACAAATCATAAACATAAACAAAGATGTTTATCCGAGAAAAACTCCAAATTTGGGGCAAAACCCAACCAATGAAATTTCATTAAGAATTGGCCAAAACCCTGGCCAATCCAGCCAAGTGAGCCTTCACCACTCACCTCCAGGCCTACATTACAATGAATTATTCCCAGCCTTTTATAGGCTCCATTACATGCAATACCATGGGATGAAAAACCATGGGTGCACAATACCATGTGCCCCAAAACCACTACTATTTATCCTAGTCAATGTTGACTCTATCCTGAGTCAAGTTTACCTAACAAAGAGAACAAAGCATATTACAACGGATCTGCTGTAGGTTGTGTCTCTTAATTTTGCTGGATAATAGAAAGAAAGGACTGGCTGTTCGGGGTGGACGTAGCCCAAACTGGGTGAACCATGTATATCTGTGTCTCTCTAGTTTTATGTGTTTTGTGTGCTTGTGTTTTCCGCATATTTTATGTGTCGCATTGCTCTGTAATATATAATTTTATAACAACTGGTATTAGAGCCGAAGGTCTATTTGGCTGATAAACTCGCAGGAAAGAAGGGTTCTTGGTTCGAGTGGGAGAAATGGTGGAAGATGGTAAATTTAAGGTCGAGAAATTTAACAGACAAAACTTCCCACTGTGGAAGATGTAGATGGAAGATTATCTATATTAGAAAGATCTGTACCTATCATTGAGCAGAAAAAAGAAGAAGCCGACAGCTATGAAAGACGCAGAATGGGAGATTCTAGATAGAAAGGCACTCGGAACAGTACGGTTGTGCCTCGCAACGTCGGTAGCCTTCAATATTTCGAAGGAAATAACAACAAAGGGTTTGATTAAGGCATTGGCGAAAATATATGAAAAACCCTCAGCCTCAAACAAGGTATTTCTTATGAAAAATTTATTTAATATGAAGATGTTGGAAGGTGGATCTGTTGCAGACCATTTAAATTATTTTAATACAGTTACCAGTTAGTTAAGTTCTGTAGGGGTAAAATTTGATGATGAAGTTAGGGCTCTTTTATTTCTGTGCTCATTGCCAGAAAGCTGGAATGGTTTAGTTATGGCCATTAGTAACTTTGTCTCTGGATCTAGTACTTTAAAGTTTGATGATGTTGTCGGTGCTATCCTTAGCGAGGAAATGCGACGTAAATGCTCTGGTGAGACATCGGGTAATGTTTTGAGTGCAAAGTCTCGGGAAGAAAAATGGAAAGAGGAAAGAGCTCAGGATATCACAGTAAATCAAGGAAAGGCAGATCCAAGTCCAGATCAGGGATAGTGTGCTGGAAATGTGGAAAGATAGGACACTTGAAGAAAGACTGTAGATCTCGGAAGGGAAAAGAAGGAGATGCACAACAAGAAAATAATCATGAAGAAAATGTGACAGGTGATGTGTTACAAGATTCTTTGATTCTTTCTTTTGAAAATGTTACTAATTCCTGGGTGGTAGATTCAGGGGCCTCATTCCATGCCACACCTGATAAGAAATATTTTCATGACTATGTTCAAGGAGATTTTGGACAAGTTCGTTTGGGTGATTGTAAACCCTGTAAAATTTTTGGAATGGGTAAGGTTATTGTAAAATAGAAGAATGGAAACCAATGGATATTAAAGGAGGTAAGGCATGTTCTAGATCTAAAGAAAAATCTGATTTTAACAGGGCAGTTAGGCAGTGAAGGTTGTGTGACAAATTTCACAGATAAAACTTGGAAGGTCACCAAAGGAGCCCTGGTAATAGCAAAAGGTGAAAAGGTTGGTACATTGTATTTATGCAATGGAATTTCTAACTCTGTTAATGCTTTAACTTCCAAAGGAGAAAATGCAACATTATGGCATCATAGGCTCAGACACATGAGTGAAAAGGGAATGAAGATTCTTCACTCAAGAAATTTGTTGTCGGGTTTGAAGAATGTTGATCTGGATTTCTGTGAGAATTGAATTTATGGAAAACAGAAGAGAGTCAGATTTCTCAAAGTTGGGAAAGAAAAGGAGAGCGAAAAATTAGAGCTTGTGCATACATATGTATGGGGACTTGCTCAGGTATCATCTCTCGGTGGCTCTCGTTATTATGTTACTTTTATTGATGATGAAACTAGAAAAACTTGGATTTATTGTATTCATAGTAAATCTGATGTATTTGATATTTTCAAGAAATGGAAAGCTTTGGTTGAGATTGAGACAGGAAAGAATTTGAAGTGTCTCAGATCAGACAATGGAGGTGAATATTGCAACAAAGAGTTTGATATGTACTATTTAGAGCATGGAATTCATAGAGAGAATACAATTCCAAGAACACCACAAGAAAATGGTGTGTCAGAAAGAATGAACAAAACAATCATGGAGCATACAAGGTGCATGAGATTGCATGCAGGATTGCCTTTACAATTTTGGGCAGATGCTATAGATACTGCAGTTTATCTAATAAACAGAGGGCCTTCAAGTTCCTTGGTTGGTGGTATTATAGAGGAAGCATGGACAGGTAAAAAGGTAAACTATTCTTTTTTAAAGCCTTTTGGTTGTGAGAACTTTTTCCGTATTAATAAAGAAAATAGAACAAAGTTTGAGGCAAAATCAAAGAAATGTACCTTTATTTGATAGGTGTTAATTATTTTGGTTGTTGCTTATATGATTTTGAAAATCACAAAATCATCAGGAGCAGCGATGTAATATTCAATGAAAATGTCTTGTATAAGAATCAGTTGTAGGAAAAGAAACAAGAAAAAGAAAACAAAGAATACATAGTTCTTGATGAGATCACATAAAAAGTAAAGGTGCCTGAAAATAATAATAATAAACAACCACAACAACAACAACCACCACAACAACAACATACACCTCAAACACCTGAAAGTGGTGTTAGAAGATCTACCAGGATAAGTAGACCCCCTGAACGATACTCTCCATTATATTATTTATTGTTGACTGATTCTGGTGAACCCGTATGTTATGAAGAAGCAATGCAGGTTGAAAGCAGGAAGAAATGGGAGCTAGCCATGGAAGAAGAGATGGACTCCTTAATGCATAACCAGACTTGCGACTTAGTCAGGTTGCCTATAGGTAAAACAACATTGTAGAATAAATGGGTTTACAGGCTAAAGGAAGAAGATGGAGGAAAACAGAGGTACAAATCTATACTTGTGGTGAAGGGGTTTGCACAAAAGAAAGGTATTGATTTTGATGAAATATTTTCTCATGTTGAATCAAAACTATTTTAAGTCTTGTAGCAGCGAAAGATTTACATCTTGAATAGTTAGATGTAAAGACAACATTTCTCCATGGAGATTTGGAGGAAGAGATCTATATGCAGCAACCAGAAGGATATTAGGTCAAAAGGAAGGAAAAATTAGTGTGCAGGTTAAAGAAGAGCTTGTATGGCTTAAAACAGGTTCCAAGGCAGTGGTATCTAAAATTTGACATGTTTATGTCTGAAAAAGGTTATATTAGATGTCACTCTGATCATTGTGTTTATCTGAAAAAGCAAAATGATGGCAGCTATATTATATTGTTATTGTAGGTAGATGACATGCTTGTTACAGGGTCTAACATGAAGGAAATAAATGTGCTCAAAAGAAAATTGACAAATTCATTTGCAATGAAAGATTTGGGAGCTGCAAAATAAATCCTTCGTATGAGAATAACTAGAGATAGGAAAAATCGTAAATTAACACTGTCTCAGAATGAGTACATACAAAAGGTGTTGAAAAGATTTAATATGAAGAATGCAAAACTAGTTAGTACACCTTTTGCTACCCATTTAAAACTTAGTAAGGATATGTGCCCCAAGACCCAAGAAGAAATGGATTATATGTCTAAAGTTCCATATGCATCAGTAGTTGGAAGCTTAATGTATGCAATGGTCTGCACAAGGCCTGATATTGCACATGCAGTGGGAGTTGTAAGTAGGTACATGAACAATCCAGGAAAATAACATTGGATGGCAGTGAAATGGATTCTCGGATATTTGAGAGGTACCAAAAATCAAGTATTATGCTTTGGTGGTTCAAACATTTCTCTACAGGGATATGTTGATGTAGATATGGTAGGTGACAAAGATAATAGGAGGAGAACTACAAGATATGTATTTACTGTAGGTGGAACAACTATCAGTTGGGTTTCCAAAATCCAAAGTGTTTTTGCGCTTTCAACAACAGAAGCAGAGTATGTTGCTGCTACAAAGGCTAGTAAAGAAATGATTTGGTTACAAAGGTTTATGGATGAATTGGGTAAGAAGCATGATATGGGCACGTTATACAGTGATAGCCAAAGTGCCATTCATCTTGCAAAGAACTCAACATTTCATTCCAAGACTAAACACATACAACTCAAGTACCATTTCATACGGTTAGTGTTGCAAGCTGGACAGTTGAAGCTAGAAAAGATAAACACTAGCCAGAATCCTGCAGATATGAAAACAAAAGTTGTAACCAGGGAGAAACTGAGATCATGCTCAGTTTCAACTGGTCTTCAAGGATGAATATGAATATGAGAAACAACTAGGTCCAAAGAGGATTCATTGTCTAGCAAATGAAGCATCAACGAAGTTGTTATAAATCAGTCTGTAAGTGGGAGATTGTTGGGTGTGGAGCCCGATTATCTTGTTTATTTTGTATCACAACATTGGACCCCTGTACCTTAATGGGGCGGAAAAACCACCCGTAATTAAATGCTTCTTGGGGGGTCTAGGGGGGGTGGATGCGACTTTATGGAGCCCCCCCTGGTGGGGGGTTTCAGGGGCAGCGGCCCCGAAGCTAAAAACAGATGTAAAATTGCCTTGTAAAAGTATAGTAATTTCTATTCAATTTGGGTCGTTCATTAGGAAGATTATCTGACGGTAGAAGTTATGTTTATTTTAGGATTTTTTTCCCTAGAAGGAAACCCCTCGCTTATATGAGGGCATTGTATTGCATCTGTGTATGCGAGGTGTATTCTCAGAGAGAGAAACATATAGGGAGACTGTGAGGGAGAACAAAGGATATTACAACGGATCTGTTGTAGGTCGTGTCTCTTCATTTTGATGGATAATAGAAAGGAAGGACTGGTTGTTTAGGGTGGACGTAGCCCAAACTGGGTGAACCACGTATATCTGTGTCTCTCTAGTTTTATGTGTTTTTTGTGCTTGTGTTTTCCACATATTTTATGTGTCGCATTTCTCTGTAATATATAATTTTATAACATCCACCTCATGTTCGGACATCACTAACCATCATAGATTGATATTTATCCAAGTTTTTCAAGGGCTCCAAAGTGTTTGTTCCAACCAGGGCTTCCAGGACTAGTAACTCAACCCCAATTGTTATAGGGTTTCCAGAGCATTTTTCCAACCAGGGCTTCCAGAACTAGTAACTCAACCCCAGTTGTTTCCAGCTCCAGAACGTTCTCCCAACCAAGGCTCCAGGACTAGTAACTCAACCCACCTAGTGCTCCAGATCATTTTTCCAACCAAGGCTCTAGGACTAGCAACTAAACCCAATAGTTTTCCATCGGACTCTAGAGAGTTTATCCAACCAAGGCTTGCAGGACTAGTAACTCAGCCCAT
Organism: Pinus albicaulis; assembly: GCA_034641835.2. Taxonomy (NCBI): domain Eukaryota; kingdom Viridiplantae; phylum Streptophyta; class Pinopsida; order Pinales; family Pinaceae; genus Pinus; species Pinus albicaulis. The sequence continues at coordinate 1,151,557,574 of CM076574.1, forward strand.
AGTTGTCCATCAGGCTCAAGAGCATTTGTCCAACCAAGGCTTCCAATAAATAATAACTCAACCCAACAGATAAATAAATCATGAGAACCAACCAAAAAACAGTTAATGGAAATAAACCCACAATACCATGGTTGTCCAGGAAATCACAAGATTAGGAAAATCAACTGTCAATCCCAACCATCCTCCATGCCCATGACAGATCATAATCAAGAAACCACATGCAATACCATGCATGCCAAAACTAGTGAGAAAATCATACATGCAACTTGGTACCTGCACTCAAAACCTATTGTGGATGTTTATCCCGATGTCCTATTCATTTTCCTGCTCTTCCTTTGCTTTCTTGATCCAAATATCTAGATATGCCACACTCTCCAAGGGTGCTCCAATAATACTCTAAGTGCTCAAGAGTATGAGAGAGAGAGAATGTTAAGAACTCCAAAACTGAACTGACCAAGCCTTTCCCACTGATCCTCATAATCCTTTTTATTAATGAGGCCTCTATTTTCTTCATTTTCCATTATTTTCCTTCATTTTTCTCCTTACATGCAACCTATGAACTTTCAACTTACTTTTCTCCCAATTTCCATTATTTTCATAAATAAAATGCCAATTAATGCTTCATGCCTTTCCAAAGCCTTTGCCTTCACCTTTGCCAATTTCCTTAGCCATAATAAAAAGAATGAGCACCCGCTAAGATGTTTTTCCCACCATTCAACTTGGAATACGTGTCCCATCATCGTGGTCTTATATATATATATATATATATATATATATATATATATATATACATATCCATATAGATATATATATAGATATTTATGTATATATATATATATATATATATATCTATATATATATATATATATATATATATATACACACACACACACACATATATATATGTGTGTGTGTGTGTGTGTACACACACACACACACACACACACACACACACATATATATATATATATATGTACGTATATGTGTGTGTGTGTGTGTGTGTGTGTGTGTGTGTACATATATATATGTGTGTGTGTGTGTGTGTTATATATATATATATATATATATATATATAGCACACACACACACACACACACACACACACATATATATATATACCACAGTTATTACAAAACCCTCCCCTTGGGGTAACACCATCCTCAGTGTTTAATGACACCTACAACCAGTAAAACCATTGAAACAAAACATATTTCCGATGGATATTTATAACACAGCTCGTTGCAGTATTTACAATGAATGACCTAAAAATAAAAAACATCATGATAACCATACCGTGTACTGGAGCTTTATAACATAGCTCATTACAATGTTTATAATGAAAACCACATATACTCAAGAACATTTGCTTCAACCAACAAATAACCATACTATCTATGGAGCTTTATAAACCATCCTGATACAGTAATTAAAATAATATACACATATACACATTTTCTCAACCATAAAATAAAAGGATACAATGTCAGAATCAACAACAAGGGAAACCAGAGGCTCACACCTCCACCCTCAAGGCAATGCCATGATTCGCCTCCTTCCCAGGAAGTCTATAATCCAGTGACAAAGTAAAAGCTGCATCCAATGTCTAACGGTACAATCTCACATCAATGTACCCTCAATGAATAGTTACCGACTCATTATTCTAGGGTACACTCCCAATTTTCATTTGATTCCATATATCAATGCTAATGACCAAAAAAAATCCATCCCCAACCTTCCCTTCTCTGGTACACATATCGTCAGGCAATCTAGTAACCCCCTTTCGTGCAGTCACTCACCTTCCAAGTTTTGCTGGCACCCCCATCTCGGGAAGTCCATCCCTTGGCAAGGCTTCCTCGCATCGAAAGATATAAAAACCAAGGCATATACCTACTTGAAAACCATCATACCAGTCATATCATGCTCATGGAAATTAATTGACACTATTGGGTACCAGTGTCCCACAATGGCCCTACCCATGAATTCTTTACCAACACACTGCTGCATGTTCCAGTTCCTTTTGTTGTTGCTGCAAATTATTGCAATCGGTTTTAACCACCAAACTAGGCATTTCCATGCTTCTTGTACCAAGCACATAACTACCATTAGATTCAAAATTAATAAAAATAAAATCAAACCATACCTCATTAGTAGTTTGTCAACAAGGTACACTTGAAATTATGTTCACTTCCTATCACAACAATTCAAATCAACTGTTTGATCAAATCATCATGTATAAACATATCATATCCAGTTAGCTCAAAACACAACCATCATAAATTAGAATCATAAATCACATGAAATCACCATAAACCACAATCATAAATCACATGTAACCATCATAGGTCAAAATCACAAGTCACACGCATAACAAGACTAAAATAAAATACTGATACTTATCCTTCATCAGTCCTTACTTCTACCTTTGTCCTTTCTGTACACACACTAGATTGGTTACCACACCCAAAAAACACCCAGTGCATTCTCCCCAGCCATGCACACATACACACAATGCACAACATGTACATCCACACAAGGCATACAAAACCATGCAATACATACACCCACGCCCGATGTACAACACAACAGAATATTGTTGCACTAAAAACTGTCACCTTGACATTCTGCTGACTGTATGAGCTCATTGTCACTCATACTTACCTCCTCTGCAAGTCTTACAACCTCTAATCCTCATGTCAAGCCCTAAAAATAGGAGAAAAACCATAAAAAACTCCAAAACCCTGGGTACGCAGGTAATGTGAAGCTTACCTGCGTTCCAGAATGAAGTTTCTCTATGTAATGCCTGCGTACCCCTGTCAAAGTCAAAAGGGCGAGAAAGTAAAGTGAAAAAGCTGATTTTTGGTCAATTCTAGAAGCTTCTGAATGAGATTTTTTGGGGGTGAGTATGCTCTTGTAAGGTTCATGCATCCCACACCTTAAAGAGCTAACCCCTTGACGTGAGGAGCCTATCCCTTTGAAGGAGGATTCTATCCCTTCATAGGTGGAACCCTAGCCTCCTCATCTGCACTATAAAAAGAGGCATTGGGTAGCCTCAAGGAGAGTTCAAGCTTTAGTGTGTGATTGAGGTGAAGTGCTGTTGAGATTTAGACTCCTTTCTGTTAAGCTTTTGTGAGGAAAGATCACATACCTCTATGTGCTCTTGGAGGAAGAGTGAAAGGCTTATCAAAGTAGAGGAAACTCTTGCTTCGGACCTCGGGAAGGCCTATTCAACATCAAGGCTAAGGTTGTAAGGTTCTTCTATTATTTCAAAGTTAATACAATCAAGTTTGTTTTTCTCAATAAATTGTCGTTCGATTGTTTATTTCAATACGCCGTCGTTTGATCGTTTATTTCATAGATTCCTTGATCACTATGATAGGTATGTTTTATAATTATTTGTTATACAGGTGCTATTTAATATTTTCTTGTTTGTGATTGCAGGTCTTTAAAGACGACACTTTCAAGCGATGGAAGAACTATTGTTGCGATGGAAGAACTATTGTTGTGACAAAAGAACTATTGTTGCGACGGAAGAACTACTGATTCGACGGAAGAACTACGGTTTCAAATACTCATTTGGATCTAAGGTAGGATCGACACCTTTATAGAATTTAATTGTAAGACGAATATATTTAGAGAAAGATAAACTTAGTTGTTCGTTTGTTGCTAGATTGTCTTCTGACACTAGGGAGATCGATCTTGTCCACAAGATCGATTTATCTGGCCAACAAATATATACGCCTATCCCCGGTGTACAATAAAATACATGTACATACACATACATCCAGAGTACAATAAAACACAATACATATGCCTACACCAACATACAACACATACACCTACACCTGGTGTACAACAAAACACAATACATATACATACTAATACGTACATAGAGAACAACAGAACGAATACACATGTCACGATACCACGACTACACCATGCACATACATAGTACCACATGCCCGCAACACATGTATGACATGCAATTAATACCACATTTATACCAATACTATATGCTCAACATGTACACAGTACCACTTGTACATCACACTACTTGCACAACATCACATGTACACGACACCACCTGCACAACGTGTACACAATTCCAAATGTACATTGCACCACTTGTACAATCAATATAGATTAGCACAATATAACCATCTTAAACCAAGAAAATTTCTTCATGCAATCTTACAGACACATATACTCATATCATGAAATTAATCAAGCATTCATACAACTTCCAACATACCATGTTAAATAAATCAACTATATGATGTAATAGATACCAAATCACTCAAACACCAAATAAACTACATAATCAAACATTCAAAAACCATGTATACGACAAAATAAATCTCATACCTTGATGTATCTTAGGGAAGGCTATCTTATCTGCACAATCAATCTACATTAGCACAATATAACTTCATGACACATCAACTCAACCTAAATAAGGTCATGATATCCATAGTTGTAACTAGCTAAGAAGTTCACATCATAGACACATAAACAAATTTCATTCATGCATAGCAATCACATATGCACAATTAGTCTATATTAGTGCAACACACTATCATAATTAGGTTGAATCATACCTGAATTTCATAACCCTAACCAATTGCAAGGGCCAATCCAATTTTAGAATAATACATACAACATCAAAATCTTAATGCAGTAACACTAATCATCAATTTAACTAACACATACTCATCAACAACATATAACATAATCATCGAGCTGACTAAAATTTAACATATAACATGCTCATCAATGACACATAACATAATCATCAAGTTAACTAATCATAAACAACAACAAGTTAATCATGTAACGTAATCATCAAAAACATATAACATAATGATCAATTTAATATCATGCCTAACTAACCAACACATTTGTATATAATCACACTAGTTAACTAACATCTATGATGTATGTAACCATAAAATCAGTAGAATTAAAGGAATTGTTGGCTCGAGGGTTCCTGACCTTGGAGGTGAAGGTTTGCCAACAAACCCCTATACTACTGGCCCTTTCAGCAGTGACCCACTTGTGTAGGTCAAAGTCTCACCCGAAGCAGTATGGGAGGGTGTTGGAACCAGGTTTCCGCACCCTGAGAGAGAGTAAGTAATAATGCAGGCCCACAATCATTAGATCTACACAGAAGGGTGATTCACAGGGTTCCAGAACGTAACCAGACGATATTTCTTATCAGATCTGCTCTAGCAAGTTCGCCACCATGTGTGTATCATCAATTACAACCATAAAACAACATAATCACAGCCAATATTTTCAACACAGATAGTTCACGTTCATTAACAGAGATGCAATCAGTAAGTGCAACAACAATCACATCACAGTAATATACTAAGTACAGATACTTTCATACCACAGAGATAAAACAGATGAGTTCGCAGCTTAATCAGACAATATTAGTTCGCATCAATCATAAAAAATAGATCTAGACAACATCATATGTTTTAGAAATACTTCACATATATTACTTATCAAAATCCTCTTACATTTCCCGAATACCACTTGCGCACACAGCCAGCAGGGTCCACACACAGCAGGACAAAGGATCTCCCCGCACACAGCCAGCAGGAGTCCTAAACCAAACAACCCAACCCAAGGTCTAGCAATTCATACTTCGCATCAATCTCTATTCATCTTCTGCCTATCTACTAAAAAAGGTTCAACTATTTATACTACTTTAGCCTACGCATCCAATGGTCTGCAAACTGTGGTTTGCGGACTCTTGGTCTACCCTTGACCTGCTTACAATGCATTAGGGGCTTTGACCCACCCCAAAACCCCTACGGTAGACTAAATATAATAAAAAATATACGAAATGGACCAACTTCACAGCTTTGAAGGAGACCCTATTCCAACAGTCCCCCAACAAAATCTTGTGACTCGTCCTGAGTCACTAAGGTGGTGGGGTATCCACCTGTGCCTGCAATAGTCTGATCACTCCAGCTACTGGGGCAGCACAATTTCAATCTTATCAATATTCTGAATTCATCCCTGCTTCTCCCATGTATCCCCCGGGTCTTCCAATCTTAGGGTTGCGCGATATAAGTCCCATTGTGCCTGAGGTTATACGAACCCCACCGCCAATCATATAGTCATTTGATCCGATATGGTTTGAGTCAACTACCATTGAAATACCTCGGTAGCAGATCACCACGCAAGGTAGCTAGCTGAACAACATCGCCTTCTATGACTTCCTTGACGACATAGGGTCCAAGCCAGTGCTGTCGAAATTTCCCTGGGTGCTTTGCAAACTGGCTATCATATAGTAAAACTAAGTCATCCGCAGTAAAGTTATTTTGGTGAATATGTCGATCATTCCATGCTTTGTCCCGTGCCTTCTGGACCTACTGATGAAAGTTAGTAATAAAACGGTCTTCCTCTAAGGCCACAAGCTATGCTAAACGTTCCTCCAGAATGGCTAGCTCGACCATGTTTGTAAAGGCGGTGATGCATAGGCTGGCCCATGATATATTCCATGGGCATGATAGCCTCCTTGCCGTAGACCATCCAAAATGGTGTTTTTCCTGTCAATTTTTTACAAGTGGTGCAGTAGGCCCAAAGAACAGACGAGATACAGACGTCCTAGTCACTGCGTTTGGCATTACAGACATTAGTTAGTGCGTTCTCCAAAACCTTGTTAAAAGCTTCAACCGCTCCGTTCGCCTGAGGGTGGTATGGGGTAATATTTGCGTGGTGGATCTGGAATTCCTCCATTAAGGCTTGTATTTTCTCATTAACAAAGTGTGTACCTCGATCGCTCATTAGGATCTTAGGACACCCGAATCTGGTCAGAATCTGTTCAAAAATGAAATTCACAGCGGTACCTGTGGTGCAATCCTTGACGAGTTGTGCTTCGGCCCACCGGGTTATGTAGTCAGTAGTAGTTATAATGTAGCACGCACCTGTCTTCTTCCCAGGAGGGTTGATAGGGCTGAAAAAATCGATAGCCCACTTGTCAAAAGCCTGGAGGGCTACTTGTGGCTGTAGAGGCATTTCATCTCTCCGGGATGGACGTCCAGTTCGTTGGCATGTATCACAGGCCTTACAGTAGTAGTGCGATTCAGTATGCAAGGTGGGCCACCACAACCTAGCCCATAAGATCTTTTGCACTGCTTATTTTCCTGCATAATGACCCCCTGCTACCCCGTCATGGGCTTCTGCTAGGATGTCATGCCGTTCATGTTCTAAGACATACCTGCGCAACACTTTATTTGCGCCCATTTTATATAAATGTCCTGCAATGATGGTAAAATCCACAACATGAGATACCAACTCTTTCTTCTGCTACACAGAATACCCTACATGTGCCATGCCTGTAGACAAAAACTAGATGATGTCGGTGAAGTGTGCGTCTACTACTTTAATAGCAAATAGTTTTGTATCCGACAGTCCCTCCTCTAGGTTAGTCAGGTCCTCACCATTCTCAATTAGAGAAAGGTGATCTGGCCTAGCATCAGACTTCCTGGCATGACAATGATCTCGAAATCATACTCCTAGAATAATAGAAGCCATCGGCATATTTTCTCCCCCAACACAGGCTTATTCACCGGGTACTTCAAAGCCGAGTGATCTATAAACATTTTGAAGTGACCTCCTAATAGATAGTGCTGATGCTTCTATAATGTATAAACCATGGCCAATCCTTCCCGTTCTGTAGTGGCATAATTGCGCTCTGCACCAGAGATTTTTTGACTGGTGAATACAACCATGTGATCAATGTCCCCGTCTCTAGGCTGCGTAAGGACTACTCGGAGGGAGATTCTGGATGCATCAACATGAACGTGGAATACCTTTTTCTAATCCAGAAAAATTAGGATAGGCGTAGAAACCATCTTTTTCTTGAGTAGTTTAAAGCTTTTCTGACATTCGTCGTCCCAAAAAAATGAAACATCCTTCTTAAGCAGTTTTTCCAGAGGTGCTGTAATCAATGTGTATCCCTGAATGAATTTCCGGTAGTAACCCATATGTCCCAGGCTCGAACGCAGCTATTTTTTGGTAGTTGGTATTGCCAGGTTGATGATAACTGCCACCTTCACAGGGTCAACCATCAGCCCCTGTCGACATACGATATGTCCCAGCAGGATTCCGAAAGGTACGCAGAAGATACATTTCTTAATATTCAGGGAGATTTTATGCTTTCTATAGGCATCCAACATCATGCGCAGGTTTGACACATGTGTCCTTACCAAGCCAAATACTGTCCAATCATCAAAATATACTTCTAGGAATTTGTGGATGACCTCCTTAAATATTGCAACCACGACTCACAAGAAGATAGCAGGGGCATTCTTGAGTCCAAATGGCATGACCATATACTGGAAGGAACCCCATTCCGTGGAAAAATTAGTTTTTCTACAATCTTATGGTATCCGGACGACCCGTCAGTGAATGAGTATGTTTCCTGGCTACCTATGCTATCCAGGATTTCATCTGAGAATGACATTGGGAAGGGATCATGTACGCACACATCATTCAACTTGCACAAGTCCACACAAATTCGGATATCCCCCTTAGTCTTCTTGAACCACCATTGGAATTACCCAATCTGACTGTTAGACCGGTTCGATAATGCCTGCAATGAGCATTTTATCAAGTTCTTCTTTAACCTGCTGCTTATACTTAGGGTTCAATCGATAAGGTCGCTATTTTACTGGGCACGCATCAAGTTTTAGTGTGATGTGCATGACCCCTAGCTCCCCTGTGATCCCCTTAAGTTCTGAGAACTTCTTGGGGAATAAGTCTTGATAATCTGTGAGTAGCTCAACTACTTTGCTGACAGTTTCATCATCCCAATAGTCCCCGATCTTAGCCAATTTGGGTTGCTCTACTATGCCAATGTTAACTTCCCGCAATTTCAGAGGTTTTGTTACATCCACAGTTTGTAGTGGGGGTCTGACAACGACATGCTACCCCTCCAATTCTGGGATAGAGATATTGCACGGATCTTCATCTTGCTCTTATATAGTAATATTATGACAGTTGGCAATGTTGTGCATTTGTGCCTCCCACCTTGGTGCCCTGAAAACTGTGTGGGGGCTGTGTTGCCTAAACAAAAACATGTCTATATCTTGCAGAGCTTCATCGAGCGCCTCCGACCTCCTATTAGGCCGAATTTCCCTATGAATTCATCTTTCAAAGTATCCCAGTGGCATTTTCACCTGTGTAGCTCCGCATCCAAACACCATGCCACTGGAATGGGTCCCAATGCATGAATAAGTAAGTGAACCCATTCTTTTGTAGTCTGATCACCCCACTCATCAATCCATGAGACCAAGTGTTCTCGCGGATCCTTAGGGCCCAGGAACTTCTTGACATGCACATCAGCTGGCTGCTCGAATCGCAGGGTCATCATATCCTAGCATTCCTCCCAAGCCTGGAATGCCTCCTTATGCGTGTCCCACCATCTGGCGGGTGTTGCGCACAAAGCCAGATTAAGGGCCCATAGCCTTCATTCCTTGGGAACCTCAGCTTCAAATATTCGTAAAAAATATTTTAAACTACTGGACCCATCAAAGTGGGGCAGGTCCCTTAACTTCGAGGATATACATCAAAATTCCCTTGTAATTCTAAGACATCGCAACGCAGACACGTCGTGCAACTGGTTTTGCCGATTTTCCAATTTTTCGTCAAAGTTAGAGAAACAGTTGCCATCCTTCTCCCAGCAGAGCATGCCATCAGCTGTAGGGTTGATCTAATCTTCATCCTGCATATTTTACTTGTAGATGTGGTCTACCTCCTCGTCGATACACACCATCTTCGTATACCTTTCTCGTTCTGCAGGGTCTAAAGGGACTATCACTCGTATACCTCCATTCTCAAATACCATGATTCTCTTCTTCAAGTTGATAATACCGTTCATGTTGATGGCCCAATCTAACCCTAGGAGCACAGGGTAAGGTTTTGCATCTTCCACAATTTGAATGAACTCAAAGCCGGACTAGACCTTAACTCTTACAATATCCACTACAATCTATGATAACCTTCCTAACGGTATGATATTCTGCTGATTGGCCATGCGCAGCTGGATAGTTGACCATTCCAACTTGGGTTCTCCCATGCACTGCCAAGTTTTCTTGGGTAGCACGTTCGCGTCCAACCCTAGATCCAAAATAACTTGCTCAATTTCGTAATCCCCGATTTTTGCTGTGAGCTGTATTTCCCTACCATTGCGTTTCTTTTACTTTTACAGTGTGTTTACATCCTTAACTTCCAGGGGTGGAGTGTTTTTCTTTGCGTAGCTGTTTAATAGTGCATAGAGGTTCTCACCAGCCCGCTGGTTGTGCAGTAGTTTCATGCATGCTTGTAAAAATGGTCGGACCCCCTCTCCTTCTTTGGTGGTCACTGGGACCTGCGAAGTATATGCTTCTATGAAGTCCTGCTGAGCTGCGATAAAGGTTTCCCTGTCCTTTTGTAGGGCCCTCTGATTTGATGACCGCTTTCCTAATCAGAGGTTCAGCCGCAGCTTTTTCTTCTGCCCCCTGGTGGATAGGCTACTACGGGTTATGATATTAATACATGTTCCCTCATTTTGAGGCTCCGTCGTAACCCTTTGCACATTCTGTGTAGTTGTCTGCTGTTTCTCCTGCACCTTAGCCATCAAAATTGGGCAGTCCTCGATCACATGGTCCAGCTGCCTGCAATACCTGTAGGATTTCCTTGTAGGTTTCGTGCAGTCCCTTGCAAAGTGACCTATCTCCTCGCAGTTATAACAGATTAGTTGGCCTCTTCCCCTACCTATGATTCTTCCTCGATCCCCTCCCCTACCCCTAATAGGGAGCCCCCGATACCGGAGGGGTAATTGGTGACGAAGGATCTATCTGTACCCTATATATGTTTCCTCATTCTATCAGAAGATCATAAGTTTGGGAGTTCTGCTCATCATGCCCCACAGACCTAAAAAACCTACACCATTGATGCTTAACCTTCGGAATAAAAGCAGTAAAGCGAGGGCAGTGGTTGGTGTCGTGCAACCCCGCAACGTGACAGTCATCACACCATAGTGCCGACTTACTTGGCCCCGCAACTTCTCTAGGGCACAACGGGCTAGGTCCTCCAGCCTGCATGTAGTTTGATAATAGCAGATAGTTATCCTTGGTGTGGCCATTCAACCTGCATCGTATGCACCACCTGTCAAGGCTAGCCTCCGCTCCTCGTTCCTTTTGAAGATTCTGGATCTCCATGTGCATTTCTTCCAGCTGGCCTTATATTTGTTGTACACCCAACTGGGTTTCATCTCATGGCACAACTTCCAACTTCATTGCTATCTCCAAGGCCTTCTCCTAGCGACTCAATGTCTTGGTGGCCCATTAGTACGCGTAGGTGGGGCAGCAACATAACAATGAACCACTGCACATGTTGCCTGTCATCATATTGGAATCCTCCTTCTCTGATTACTTTTTTCAATCATTGATCAGCTTCCCATACAGACTCAGATGGACCTTGTTTGAAATATTTCAAGTCGTTCACTATCTAGGAATAGGCCTTAGGCTTCTTGAACTGTTGCTTCAAGGCATTCTTAATGTCCTCAATGCTCGCGTTCACATGATGGTCAAGGTATCCCATGTACCAGTCCAGGGCCCTTCAAAATTAAGAGATAACTACGCTCTTTTCATAGCATCGCTCGCTACATTCTGCATAGTCTATACAGACGCTGCGACAAACCAGAATCGATCCATATATTCATCCCCCACACCCTTGAAGTTGGGTAAATTCATCTGTGAAGCCACATCATCTTCCGGTGGTGGCGAAGGTGAGTTCTTGCCCTTATGAGGATTCAAAGGTGGTGTTTATGGGGGGCTATGCGCAAAAAAATTGGTCACTGGACCCGGAAACCCTTGAAGAACCACTGCTCCGCTTCTGAGTAGGACACAGATTGATCGATTGCAAATTTAGTCACAAATCCTCCTATCACACTATCCACCCAATGATCTACCATGTGAGTAATGGTATTATTAGTATTTTCCAACTGTCGGATTAGTCCTGGAGTCCACTACCTGACCCATTCATCTTTCCAACACTTCTGAAAATCGACTAGTCTTACGAGCCACTCTTGCAGCTCGATTGAAAAAGTTACGAAGAAAATCTCGTATATTTCCAAGAAAATATACTTATTTTTCCACTCCTTCGCATTTAAGTTCACACTGCGATTTTATTTTACAGTAAATTCCTGAACTTGATTTTCAAACTTCTCGTCAATTTATTTCTTTTCAGGCTTCCAATACGGCCTTGGCATTACCAAATATCTCCCTCAAAATGCTCCCGGTCCCAACAACGGAACCATTTTTTTGCTCAAGGGGTCCTGACCCAGGTTTGCCAACAAACCCCTATACTACTGGCCCTTTCAGTAGTGACCCACTTGCGCAGGTCAAAGTATCACCTGAAGCAGTATGGGAGGGTGCTGAAACTAGGTTTCCGCACCCTGAGAGAGAGTAGGTAATAACGCAGGCCCGAAATTATCAAATCTACACAGAAGGGTGATTCGCAGGTTCCAGAATGTAACCAGACTATAGTTATTATCAGATCTTCTCTAGCAGGTTCGCCTCCATGTGCGTATCATCAATTACAACCATAAAAAAGCATAACCGCATCCAATATTGTCAACACAGATAGTTCATGTTCATTAACATAGATGCGATCAATAACTGCAACAACAATCACATCACAGTAATATACTAAGTGTAGATAATTTCATACCATAGAGATAAAATAGATGAGTTCGCAGCTTAATTTGACAATCTTAGTTTGCATCAATCATAACAGAATAGGTCTAGAGAACATCATATGTTTCAGCAATACTTCACATATATTACGTATCAAAATCCTCTTACATTCCCTGAATACCACCTGTGCACACAACCAGTAGGGTCCGCACACAACAAGATAGAGGATCTCCGCACACACAACCAACATGAGTCCTAACCCAAACAACCCAACCCAAGATCTAGTAATTTGTACTTCGCATCAATCTCTATTCACCTTCTGCCTATCTAATAAAAAAGGTTAAACTATTTATACTACTTTAGCCTACGCATCCAATGGTCCACAAACTGTGGTTTGCGGACCCTTGATCTACCCTTGACCCGCTTACAATGCATTAGGGGCTTTGACCCACCCCAAAACCCCTGTGTTAGACTAAATATAATAAAAATATATGAAATGGACCGATTCGCAGCTTTGTGGAGACACATTCCAACAATATGGACATCTCCCCCACTTATGTCCAATCTTACTTATAAGTATTCAAATGTCTCAAAAAATGTTTTACCTTAAGTTATGGCTCCTTGACTCACCGTTGGTAGGGTATTAGATGCTCGAGATGGTGGTTGGATAATTCTTCCTATCGAATTAATGAAGCTCCTCTAGAGGGCGAGGAGGTGGAGGAACAAGGGGGGGGTGAAATAGGAGGTAGAGTCCCAATCGGTTACTATAATTGTGATTAGGAGGGCACGTTGCAAGATATTCTTTGCTACCTAGAAGACCACGATGCTCTTAATGCAGATTCCTTTTTTTTTTTTGTACAATAGAGGATTTCTGAACTAATTGCCACATGGAGGGACGTGGAAGATGGGAGAGAATTTGATTAATGTAGAAATCAAAAAGAACTCGGACTAGCTTCTTTATAAACATTAACATAGTCACCGAGGGCGGGGGGGAAGAAGATCGAAGCTAACTTTGGAGCCATCAAACAATGAAGTCATAAATCATTCCTCACCAAAGTGTTCTTATGATTCCAAACAACAAGAGTAGTATGAAAAAAAGACATATATTTTCAACTGACTAGTTCCAAATGATGGGTCCCAAGGATAACAACACGAATATTCGAAGTCCAAAGCCCACAACTTCCACAAAAAAATTCCAAACCTATAGTAGAATGTTCAAGTTGTTCTTGCAAATCATGAATGATGAGAAAATTTTGGGGGTAGTTGCGAGAAAAATATTAATGTTGTTGTCAAGGATTAAGAGCTCTTGGAAAGGCGATACTCTTGCTATTTTTCTTGAAAGGAATTCTGGCCGGGTGTAGAGGAAAAAGAAAAGAATAAGGTGGGGATTAAGGTTCGATTCCTAGAAATCAAAATTCCCATCAGGGCACGATCTTTTAGATTTTGGTTTAAATGTGAACATTTTACCAGAAGAGCTACAGGCCTGGAGGCCACGTTGAATTCTATCTTTTGATACCTCATACTCTGAGAGAATCAATATTGTCCCCCCTAGATTGATTCTGTAAGATGTAGAAAGTAGTGTTTAGCCAATTTGTGTCTTAAATTGTTTATCATAAATCATCCTTGAGGTTAGTAATCTTATCTAAATTATGGTTACTATGTAGTTAACCTTCTTCTTACTTCATTGTGTATGTTTTATATTGTTTTGGGGGTTTTTGTTTCTTTATGTATAAAGGAGTTAATCTTAAGAAATGAGAACTATGAAATGGATAAAATAAATCTAATGAAGTTTAATGTTAAAAGTTAGTTTTTGAAAGAAGGTAAAACAAAGTGTTCTTTAACTATTCTAATTTGCATAAAAATGAATCAAATTTTTAAATGGTTAGAATCGATCTAAAAATAGAGTATTTGTTCTATTGACTTTGATATTTTGGAATTAAATCTAATTCTAATCTATCTTAATATAATTCTACTCCATGGATTAAGCAATCCTATTGAAATACATCGGTGCTAATATAAATTGAAAGAAAATGAAAAAGAAACTACTGTATGACCAAATATTCAATCATCCAATTTTGGAAGAATGACAAAGTCATCATCTTGATATGATTTAACAAGTAATTTGAATATACATTTAATTTAAATATTTAATCTAAGAAAGCAATAAAAAAACATGTAAAGGCAATTGAACTACTGTATGACCAGATACTCAATCATCCAATTTTGGAAGCATGACAAAGTCATCTTCTTGATATGATTTTAAGAAGAATTTAATTATACATTTAATTGAGAATTTAATCTTGGAAATAAATATAAAAACATGTAAAGAAAACTAAGATAACTGTATGCTCTAATGCTTCAAACATAATCCAATTTTGGAAAATAGAAGATGCTGTGAAGCGAGCTCCAAAAATAGAAGAAAAGAGATATCAACGCCTTAGAAATAAGACACTTCGAGGGGGCAACCTCCAATACATTCCATGAATGAACAATTATTAGATAATAGAAATTACAAAACCTTCTTTCTATATATAGGAGTCCATGGGGCCACAATGTAATCCTAGCCGACCTAACAATAATAATTTAAGGGCACAATAATAAAAATATGGGAATTCTGAGGGTACAATAATAACAATAAGGGAGTTACTAACAGCAACCAGGGACTATACTAGTAATACAAGGGACCTAAAATGCCCATCTCCTTAAAGTGTTTGTCCTCAACGCTTGAAGTAGCATTAGATTGCTTACGTAGCAAATTCTCATCCTCCCATGTAGAATCTTTAGTGGGTAAGTTCGCACCACTTGATGATATACTCTAAAATTGATCGGTTAAACGTTGTTAGTTCTTGTTTATGACCGCTTCGGGTTCCAATGGTTTTCCTTCCTCATCAAGTTAGGAAATATTGTTTGAGCTTGGAAGATTTTCACTATAACCTTCTTTAAGCATCAAACATGTGGAAAAGCTGGATGCACTCGTGAAGAAGCGAGCTCCAATTTCTATGCCATAGTACCAATCTTTTGCAACACCTTGTAAGGACCATAGTACTTTGGCGATAATTTAGTATCCTTCATAGCTTGCTTGAGAGACATTTTTGTATGGTTGCTTGTTTGTAAAGCTACCCGAGTTTCCTACATCAAAACTTTACTCTCATTGCGATGTTTATACGCTTTGTTGTTTCATTCGATTTTGTGCCAAATTCGAGGTTATCCTTTAAGAGTTGGAGAACTTCTTGTTGATGCTCAATGTGATCTTCCCTTTGCTTGAACCTTGAATTTTCTCTTAAATATGATGTGATGGATGGTGGATGATATCCATAAGATGCCATAAATACAGGGTCATTTTTGCTGCAATATGGAAGGAAGTGTTATACCACCATTCGAGGAGTAACCATGACCCGTGTGTGCATTTTATCGGATACAAAACAACGAATATCCTTCCAAACATTTATTTACTATAAACACCGTGTCAGATTGAGGATGACAAGATGAGCTATGAGTATAATTGAGTACCCAAACGAAAATAACTCTTTCAAAAATTTCTAGTAAAAATGGGATCTTTGTAGCTCACAATAGCAGCAGGTTTCCATGTAGCTTGTGAATTGTGTCCATAAATGTAGTAGCAATACATGTACTTGATTTAAATGGATGAGATAATGCACAAAAGTGTGCATACTTGATAATTCTATCAACTACCACCATGAAGTGACACTCTTTCCTTCGGACATAGGTAAACCTGTGATAAAATCCATTCAAATCTCCTACCAACGTTTACTTGTAATGGATAAAGGTTGTAGAAGTCTAGGAGTCTTAATTGTCCTAAACTTTATTCTGTAGGAAAACTAAACATTTCTTGACAAAATTTTGAATATCTGATTTTAAGGCCATCCCAAAAAAATTCTTTCTTCTTACTGTATTGGTAAGTTTTTAAAAATCACGAGTGTGCTTTCCTCCTAAAGGAGAAGTGTGCAATTCCAAAAAATATTTTGTTTTAGTTGGGAATTCTTCTGAATGTAAATCTTTGTATCATAAAGAATCATTTTTCCAACTAATGTATCATATGTACTAGGATCTTTGCAACTTTTGAATGAGTGTCCATATTTCTTTTTCCTTCTTCCATTCATCTCTTGCTTCGGTTATCAATACGGTTGGATAATGAAATGGCACAACAATGCTTCACCTCTTCATTCTTTCTTGAGAGTGCACTCTGTAACAGTAATCTTCCCTTTTTGTAGATTATTTCAAAGTCATAACCCAACATCTTTGTGACCCATTTTTGCTACTCTTCCTAATATAGTCCTTGTTCCAAAAAGTGTTTAAGACTATCATGATCAATTTTACCTTGAAGTGTCCATTTTCCCATTAGGTATGTTTTTCCATTTCTTTAGTGCATGCCAATATTGCTAACATTTCCTTCTCATAAACGGTTTTGTAAATACTTTCCTTTGATTTGACGACTTTTAAGCATTGGGTCTTGATTTCACCATTATTGCTGCAATTCCATTTCACGAGGCATCACATTCCACGATAAAGGTTTTTGTGATAAGTAGTAGGCAGTGCTAGGCACATTTTGTTAAGTCCCTATCATATGTAGTGTAGCCCCTTATTATGTTAGTGTGGCCCCCCTTATTGTTATTATTGTACCCACTGTAACCCCCATATTGTTATTGTATTGCCCTTACATTATTGTTAGGTCGGCTAGGATTACATTGTGGCCCCACTAGGATTATATTATGGCCCCATGGACTCCCACATGTAGAAGGGGTTTTGTTCATTTGTATCATCCAAGAATTGTTCATTCATGTAATGTATTGGAGGTTTCCCCCATAGTGGCTCATTTATAAGGCGTGAATATCTCTTTTTCTTCTCTCTTTAGATGGATTTACACAACATTTAATTATCGAGCTTTGGGATTCTAAGTTTCGCTGCTCCAAACGGATCATCGTGGCATTTTCGCTATAACTTTTTTCTACGAAGCTTGAGCTTCATTTCAAGGTCTTGAAGCTGAAATCTTGAGGAAGGTTTTCTAACAATTTCAGATCTTGGTTCGCAATATTTGAGGAGATATCATGTTGTGGAAGTTAGGTATTTTTTAGGGCTCATAAAGGTCATCGTGGAAATTGCTTTATAAATTTTTTTGTGCAGTTTCAGTCTGAAATTCATATGGTGCGAAGCTGAAATCCCTGAGAAATTCTTCCCAAAAATTTCAGAGCTTGGTTCCTCCAATATTTTGGAGATATGATGCAGCAGGAAGGTAGTGCTTTTTCGAGCTCACGAATTTCATCTCAAAAGAGGTGATCATTGGGAAAACTTCAATAACTCTCTCTCTGGGCATTGGATTGAAGTGCCGTAAAAATTGGTCGCAAGTACACAGACTGAAGTTTCTTCGCTATCAATTTCAGAGATAAAGGACAAACATTTGACACGTGGCAATTCGTACAAGTTCGCTCTCTTTGAACCGGTCCAGTGGGTCATTGTGGGAGATTGGACACACAAATTTGTCTTGGAGAATCCAAATCAGGTCAGACCTGTGGCATTTGAAAGAAGCTTCAGAGATCTACTACAGAGCTGAATTTCAGATATCAAAGAAGATTTTCAAATACAGAGATAATTCAATTTCAATATCGAGCTCTAAAAGCTAGTAAAAAGTTAGTATTTTTTTTCCCAAATTGCATAAGTCTTGTTTGAAGAATCAAGTTGAATTGATTCAAGGGAATATTGTAAGAATAGATATCAATATGCAGATTCCTAAATGGCCCCTAAAAAGAATTCAACACCCATCAAGAAGCCCTTGGAAAATACATGACTCCTTGAAAGATGAAGAATTGCAACATGATCTATCAAAATTACCAAGAACAAGTGCAACAAATTTCACTCTACTTGAAAGCGACAAAAAATGAAATGGAAGTTTTGAAGAAAGGTGTGGAAGTGAAGATGGATGGTTTGAAGAAAGGCATGGAAGCTAAGATGGATGGTGTGCAATGGAATGAGCTAAGATGGATGGCATGGAAGTGGGCATGAGAGCTAAGATGGATGACATAGCAAGAAGACAACATGGAAAACATGAAGAATGATCTAAGCATATGAAGGCTTGATGACAAGCTTAAAACCCAGAAATGATTCCTAATGGCGGAAATATAGGAAAAGACCTCATGATGAGAACAAAATAAATGTTAATCGTGATTTACATAAACTCGAATATTTAATTGGGAAGAACACACATATTCCAAAAATGGATGAGGAAGTTTGATGGAAAGGATCACCCTTCTTTTCTGGATACTACAGAGATGGAGCAATATTTTGATCTCCATAACGTGCAAAACACACAAAAAGGTACGCATTGCAACTTACATTTAGAACAAAATACATTTGTATAGTATCGATGAGGAAACTGTTCCTTCAAAAATTGCTCCTTGGTCAATTTTTCTGGGAGGAAATGATAACTACATTATGAGGATACAAAGAGCAACACCTTCTTCTGATGATAAATCTAAACAAAACAGTTTAAGTGGGGCAGCTGTTGAGGACTTCCAAGAATTGGTATAAGGATGGCTGATATTTGAGAGGACCACGAGTTGATCTCTTCTTAGGCGGTTTTAAAGGGATAACATTCAACATGAAGTTAGTGTTCTGGAACTGATTCATTAGAGAAGGCATTCGGGTTGAGAAAAGTTGAATGTAAAATTATGGCAACAAGAAGTCTACTATAATTCTATAAAGAAGGAAGTGTGGCTACATCTAGATTTCCCCCAGCCTAAGGTTGACACCACAGCAGTGGAAGAAAAAAGAGCAAAGGCTTTGCTACAGGTTGATAACAGACACACTAAAGTCATAAGTGTGCCCAGAAGAAATTATTTTATAGTTGTGAAGAGGAAGAAGAAAATGAACAAGAAGGATATACACAGAGACCGAGCGGAAAGAGGGAAAATGAGTCAACCATATCGTGTAATGCCATGGCGAGAATTTTATACTCAAACTCTCAAGATAAAGGACAAATCAGAAGAAAAGGAGGTAATAGTGTTGATTGATTAATTACTTTATAATTTTATTCATTATAAAAATTGCTTGAAATTCATTGTTTCCTATCTTGACTTCAAAATGTATCAGTGATGTTTGCAAATGGGGGAACCTCAAAATTACTCTGGAAAATGCGAAATAACATCAAGCTAACCATGGGGGAATATGTGTTGACTAGTCCAAGATACTTCCAATTTCTATGGGAAATCTTGGAGAATACTTGTACTAGGAGTACAATGGTTACAATCTTTGGGGACGGTAGCTTTTAATTTTCAAGAACTTTCTTGAAATTCTTTTCGAAGAAGGAAATGGGTCAAGGGTAGTATGAAAGGGAAGCGGGGAAGGATAATAAGCTCTAATGGCATGACAGAAAGCTTCTAAAAAGAAAGAACAACGAGGCGTAATTGCACAATTATGCTCACTAGAAGTTCCAACATCAAAATCATCTATTTATAACGAGATCTCCAACAAGTGTGGAACAAATGTTCAGGTGTTTGGCTTTCCAAAGGACTCCCACCTATTGATCATGATCCATGCTATTCATTTGATTGAAGTGTTCCTCAAACATCCGGCCTTATAGATATCCTTACTTCCAAAGAGCGGAAATTAGTAGCATGATTTAAGTAACCCAGAAGGCGGGTATAATTCAACCTAGTCAAAGTTCTTTCTCTGCTCTTGTAGTACGTGTATTTTGAAGGATGGATCATAGCGGAAAATGTGTCGGGGATTATAGGGGGCTCAATAAGCTCACCATTAAAATAATTTCCCATTCTTTGTGATTGATGAATGACAGGATGAAATTACATGGAGCAATTTATTTTAGTTGGATCTTCATTCGGGATATCATCAAATAAGAATGAAGAGCTGAAAATATTCCAAAAACAGCATTTCGAACTCATGAGGGTCATTATGAATTTTGGTCATGCCTTTTAGCCCTTGCGATACACCTTCTACATTTCAAGGTTTGATGAATTCCATTTTCAAACCTTCCACTTAGAAAAATTTGTGCTAGTATTTTGATGATATACTAAATACTATAGCAAATGCAGGAAGGATCATGTTGAGCATGTTGTGATTACTCAAGCTTCAGCACCAAGAGAAACAATTATATGCAAAAGCATCCAAATGTTTCTTTGGAGTACAAAGAGAATTAAAGAATATACGGGTCATATTATATCCCAATTATTTAAAGTAGACCCTAACAAATTAAACACAGTAGGGAATGGAAAGTCCCTAAGACAATAAGCGATTCCAGAGATTTCTCAGGTTAACGAGGGCTATTATCGTAAGTTTGTTAAGAATTATGGAAGAATAGCGGCACCTCTAACAACATTATTGAAGAAAGATGCATTTTCTGGACTCCACAGGCTCCAACTAAGGCCTTTGAACATCTTAAAGAGGCAATGTTACTATGCCAGGTCTTAGCTACGCCGAGACTTCACAAAAAACCTTTGTTGAATGTGATGCCTCGGGAAATGGAATTGGTGCAGTTTTAATGCGGGGAAGGAAGACCCATTGCTTTTGAAAGTCGTCCCGATCAAAGGAAAGTATTTACGAGAAACCTATTTATGAGAAGGAAATGTTAGCAATCTTGCATAAAGAAATGGAGAACTTACCTAATGGGAAGACACTTGAGAGTAAAAGCCAGTCATGATAATCTGAAACACTTTTGGAACAAGGCTTATCTTAGAAGAGCGGCAAAAATGGGTCAAGATATTTTGGGATATGACTTTGAAATAATCTACAAAAAGGAAAGCTTAATGTTGTTGAGATGCTCTCAAGAAAGAATGAAGAGATTGGAAGCATTGCTTTGTGCCATTTCTATTATCCGCGAGATTGGATAACCGAAACAGGAGATGAATGGAAGAAGGACAAAGATGTATGGACACTCATTCAAAAGTTGCTGCGGCAAGATCCTAGTACATCTGATACATTTAGTTGGAAAAATGATTCCTTATGGTACAAAGATCGCTTATATCTTTGTAAAGATTCCCAACTAAAAAAAGATTCTTACGGAATTGCACATGTCACTGGAGGACACTGGGGATTTTTAAAAACTTACCACGGGGTGAAGAAAGAATTTTTTTAGGGATGGCCTTCAAATCTGATATTCAAAAGTTTGTGGTGGAGATATTTGGGTTTGCCGGCGAATAAAGTGGAGACAATTAAGACCCGGGACTACCTTTATCCATTCCAAGTCGGCGTTGGGAGGAGATTTCAATGCTGGATTTTGTACGGGTTTTACCTAAGTACGAAGGAAAGAATGTCATCATGGTGGTAGTTGATAGACTTACCAAGTATGCCGCACTGTGCATTATCTAATCCATTTAAAGCAAGTACGAGTTGCTACTGCTACATTTGGAATGATTCAAAAGCTACATGGAAGCCCAAGGGTTATTGTGAGCGTGAGATCCCATTTTACGGGAAATTTTTGGACGAGTTATTTTCTTCTTTGAGAACTGCTAAATTAGCTCATAGCTCATCTTATCATCCTCAATCTGATGAATATTGAGATAGTAAATAAATGTTTGGAAGGATATCCTAGTTGTTTTGCTGTCACATTGACAAACACGATGGGTCAGTGGTTACCTCTCATTGTGATAATTGTTATAACACTTCCTTCATCTTCTTGACAAAATGACCCCATTTATGGCACTTTATGGATATCATCACCATCGATCATCATCTTTAAGGGAAAATTCGAAGGGGTTCAACGGTGGTCAAGTGAGGCATCGGTAAGAAGTTCTACGACTCTTAAGATGCTGAATTTGGCACAAAATCGAATGAAACAACGAGCTGATCAACATCGCGGCGAGGATTTTGATATAGGAGATTGGGTATTTTTACGGCTACAACCATATAAACAAATGTCCTCAAGCAAGCTAAGAAGGATAATAAATTATCGCCAAAGTACACTGGTCCTTACAAGGTGTTTTTAAGATTGGTACTATGGCATACAAATTGGAGCTTCCTACTTCTTCGCTTGGCATTACATCTGATTTCATCTTCATGCTTAAAAGAAGGTTATAGGAGAAAATCTTCGAGTTCAAACAATATTGCCGGAAGCAATTGAGGAAGGAAAAATCATATTGGAGACGAGCGGTGTGGAAACAAGAACTAAACAACTACGGAATCGATCAATTTCGAGTATCTCATCCAGTGGAAGAACTTACCCACTTTGAAGATTCTACATGGGAGGATGAGGAATTTTATACGAAGCACCCGAGCTACTCAGCGTTGAGAACAACACTTTTTTGAAGGAGAGGGCATGTTAAGTCCCTATATTAATGATGTAACATATTTATATTGAGTGTAAGCCCCCTTATTGTTATTATTGTGCCACAACCCCCATATTGTTATTATTGTGCCCTTACATTATTATTGTTAGGTCGGCTAGGATTACATTGTGGCCCCACTAGGATTATATTATGGCCCCATGGACTCCTATGCTATAGAAGGAGGTTTTGTTCATTTGTATCAGAATTGTTCATTCATGTAATGTGTTGGAGGTTGCCCCCTCGAAGTGGCTCATTTATAAAGGCGTGAATATCTCTTTTCTTCTCTCTTTGGATACGGATTTACACAACACATTCCCTCTGTAAGATGTTCAAAGGAGCCTTGATTGCTTTAAAGGTCATGAAAATGCATATTTCTTGATAATGTTGTTAGAAGGTGCTGCTATTCTCCCATAATTCTTAACAAACTTAACGATAATGCCCTATTGACTTCGAGAAATCCCTTTTATTTGCT
This sequence comes from Pinus albicaulis, assembly GCA_034641835.2. Lineage (NCBI taxonomy): Eukaryota > Viridiplantae > Streptophyta > Pinopsida > Pinales > Pinaceae > Pinus > Pinus albicaulis. The sequence goes on from CM076574.1 coordinate 1,151,581,033, forward strand.
TTATGGTTGTGGGGACTTTCCATTCCTTAATGGCTTTAATTTTGTTAGGGTATACCTTAACTTTTCAGTAGATAAAAATATGACCCAGATATTCCACCTCATGCTCCAAATAAACATTTGGATGTTTTTGCATATAATTGTTTCTCCTGCAATAGTTTGAGCACCCTGTCAACATATTTCAACATGATCCTTCAGTACTATAGATTATTATATCATCCAAAAATCTTTTGAATAATTTTCTAAGGAAGGGTTTGAAAATGGAATTCATCAACCCTTGAAATGTAGAAGGTGCATTGGTAAGGCCAAAAGGCATGACTAAAAAATTCATAATGAACCTATAGATTTCAAAATGTTGTTTTGGAGATAACCTTGGAGTCTTCATTCTAATTTGATAAGTATACGAACGAAGATCCAACTTGGTAAAATAAATTTCTCCATGTAATTCTCCAATAATTCATAAATCATAGGAATAGAGAAAATTTATCTTTAATGGTGAGCTTATTGAGCTCTATAATCCAGAGATACATGCACCATGATCCATCCTTCTTGTGTACCAATACTACGGGAGCGAGAGAAATAACTTTGACTAGGTTAGAATTATCTTGCTTATCTTTATTTAACACGCAATCATACGTTCAATTGCGCTCTTTTGGACATAAGGATATCTATAAGGCCTAATGTTTGGAGAACACTTCCTGGAATCAAATGAATAGCATGATCATGATCAAGAGTAGTTGGGAATCCTTTGGGAGTTTCAAACACCTTGGAATGATTTTCTAGGAACTTGTTGGAGATACGAAATAGTGATTTTGATGTTGGAACTTCTAGTGAGCATAATTGTGCAATTATGCCTCATTGTTATTTCTTTAGAATATTTTTCATGACATTAGAGCTTATTATCTTTCATGCTCTTCCTGCAATACCCGTAATTCGACTTGTATATTACAACGAAAAAGAAATTAGAAAATTTCTTGAAAATTAAAAGCTTCTGTCCCCAAATATTGTAACCATTGTACTCCTAGTACAACATCAACACCTCCCATAGGAATGGAAAACATTGGACTATTCAATACATATTCCCCCATGGTTAGCTTGATATGGCATTTTCTAGAGCAATTCATAGTTCCTCCATTTGCAACCATCACTTAACGATACAGTGCGGGTATAGGAAGCAATTCAATTCCTTGGCTACCTTACAATGAATAAAATTATGTGTGCTACATGAATTAATCAACACTATTACCTTTTTCTTCTTGATATGTCCTTCTATATTGAGAGTTTGAGGAGTGTTATTCTACTTTGTGCATTACATGATATGGTCAAACTCATTTCTTCCTCTTCTAGGGGTAGGATTTCTTGGTGTATACCCTCTTCTTGTTCATTTTCTTCTTCCTGTTCACAATCTATGTAAAATAATTTCTTCTCAGCACACTTATGACCTTTAGTGTACTTTCTATCTGCTTCATGTAAAGCCCTTTTGCTATTTTTTCTTCAATTGTTGTGTGATGTCCAACCTTGTAGGTTGTGAAATCTAGGTATAACAACACTTATTTATTTATGGAAAGTGAGTGATAGGCTTCTTTGTCGCCATAATTTTACATTCAATTTTCTTGCCAGCACAAATGCCTTCAATGTATTTGAGGTTCCAAAAACATGAACTTCATGTTTATGTTATCCTTTTAAATTACTACATGAAGAGATCAATCTTCACGTTCTCATGGAATGTCGTTTTTATATATTCCAATTTTTGGAAGTCCTCAATGTGCTGCCCCACTAAACCATTTTGTTTGAGATTTATCAATTGGATAAAGAAGGTGTTGCACTTTGTATCCTCATAATGTGCTATCATTTCCTCCCTAAAAATTGACCCAGTGAAAAAAATTTTTACGGGGAGCAAAGCCATCGATACCATGCAAATATATTTTGCTCCAAATGTAAAGTTGCAATGGATAACTTTTATGTGTTTTGCACATTATGGAGATCAAAATATTGCTCCATCTGCCGGTATCCATGTTACGGGATCCTCAATCAAACTTCATCATATCCATTTTTGGAATATCGCTGACTCCTCATGAACATTAGAAGTTAGAATCATGATTAACATTTATTTTTTTCTCATTATGAGTTTCCTCTACTATCTTTTCACCGACTGGACTTATTTCTTGTATCAACTTTGTGTCAAACCTTCCATGTACGCTTTTAGATCATTCTTCATGTTTTCCATGTTGAAAGCACCATTTTTCTTCCATTTCATCCTGTCTTAGCTTCCATGCAGCTTCATGCCATCCATATTAGCTTTCACCTTTCTTAAATACCATCCATCTTCGCTTCAGAAGCCTTTCTTCAAAACTTCCATTTCATTTTTGTTTCTCTTTGCAATAGTGAAATTTGGTGCACTTGCTCTTGTCATTTTGATAGATCATGTTGCAATTGTTCATCTTCATGAGTCATATTATATCCTTAAAAACAATGGTGTTTAATTATTTTTGGGGCATGCACACAGAACCCAATACGTATCTATTCTCTGACATACCCTTGGAATCCAATTCAAATTGATTCTTCAAACAAGACTTATGCCCAATTCGGAAAAATTACATAATTTTATTTGCATTTGAAGAGCTCGATATTTAAATTAGATTATCTCCGTGGTTACAAATATTCAATATCTCAAATTTGGCAGAGGTAGCCTTAAGATCTCTTTTGAATGCCATAGGTTTGAAGGCCGATTTGGATTCTTCAAGATAACGTTATGTCCAATCTTCTGACCTAATTATGGACTATTTCAGTAGATCGAAATTGTATGACTTTCTACGTGTACTCATTTCGTCTTTTAGCTACGAAATTGATATAAAAGAAACTACGGTCAGGTACGATGGTGGCCATTTTATGGCACTCCAATCCGATACTCACGAAGAGAGTTATGAATATTTTCCCATGATCACCTATTTGAGACAGAAATTTAGGAGCATGAAAAGCACCTTCCACGGATCATATCTCCGAAAATGTCTTGAACCAAGCTCTAAAATTTTGCAATGAGTTTCCACGGATTTCAGCTTCGTGCCCCTAAAAATTTCAGATTCGACCCTTCATAAACATTACTAGCTCAAATTCCATGTTGACATAACATATTAAATTGAGGAGCACACTGCAAAAGGACCTAACTTCCTGAATCCATATCTCCAAAATATTATGAACCAAGCTGAAATTTTGTGATGGCTCGGGATTTTGGCTTCGCACCCTAAGAATTTCATCTTCGAAACTTCGTGAGAAAAAAAATTTATGACGAAATTGCCACGATGACTGTTTGGAGTAGCGAAACCTAGAATCCAAAGCTCTAATACCAAATGTTGTGAGGCTTGACTCCAAAAATAGAAGAAAAGAGATATCAAAACCTTAGAAATAAAAGCCACTTCAAGGGAAAACTGCCAAATACATTACATGAATGAACAATTCTTGGATGATACAAATTACAAAATCTCCTTTCTGCTATTGAGTCCATGGAATACAATGTAATCCTAGTGAAGTCCTGATAGCAATCTTTAACCGACCTAACAATAATAATTCCAAAAAGGCACAATAATAATATGAAGTTCCGGAGGTACAATAATAACAATAAGGAGGTTAGACTAACAAAATTAAGGGACTATACATATTGTCTCTGGAGGACCTAACGAGAAGAAATACTTTTTGAGATGCTTTTGGTAAGAAAAAGATTACACGGTTATTCTAAATCTAATTCTGAGAAATCATTCATAAATTTAATCTACAAAACATTAAACAATTTAATCTAAGAATCATATGAAAGCAAAGTAAATCTAACTATGAATTGACAAAAAAAACTAATAAAATTAAGCTAAAAACAACTAATGCAAACTCCTTTACGTACGGTGGCCCTTTGCAATAGAAGCAATTGAAAATCCTAGCGAGACTATGCGCGCATCAGAAAGAGCGGAACAAATGAACATGGTATTCATATTATGAAAAAACAGATTCTCAAAAGATATACACAACGTTCACAAAAATTAAGAGCATCACGGTTTCAAAAACGATCGGTATTTAAACATATTTAAATGTAAATGTCTAGAGATATTTCACCTAGGATAGGAATTAAAGGCGAGCATAGAAGAAAAATCTAAGTAGTTAACTCTCGGGTCGATACGTTAGAGAAATCGAGAGTGCTTTCGTTCTCGGATCACGTCCTTTGAAGCTGAACTTTGGCTTGGAAACTGTAGGCACATTTTCGCGAATTCAAACGGGTGGATGGGTTAAGGATCCTGATAGCATCATTATAAATATGTCCATGTGACTCATTCCTTCATTCTCTCTCCTCGAACTGTCAAACCATTAAAGTAGTTGTGGAAACAAAAGTGAGGCTGCAAGGGAATAGCATCGTTCTTGTATGGGGTAAGAATCGTTCAAATAACAAGAAACATCAAAATATAAAATAGAGATCATTCAGGCCATTCCCTGAGATGAAACATGTCATTTATCATTGATTGGAGTTGAGTTTATGAAAAGGTAGGAAAGTGATGAAAAGGATGTCGAGAAAGAAAAATTTTTGAGGTTCAATATGCCCCCACTAAAAACCTGTTTATGTCCTCATACGGTATAAAAAATATTGATCTTCCTTATCCTATTTCATTTGTTCGAGACATGAATACATCAATTTTTATCTTTTTGTTTTTCCTTGAGGTTGAGTGCCATCCAAGACTTCTCATAAAGAGTTTGTACTTGAGATTGTTAATTTGTCCTATTCAAAAGATTTTTTTTATTTTATTTTTAGCTTTCTACTATTATTTTTTGCTTTACAGTCCTAAATGTAGGATAGTGTTATCCTTGATGACTTTGTCAATTCGTTCCATTGTTTTATAGCTTCATTTTCCTATTTAATGTGCCTATTCGATGTTGTAGCTCATATATTTCATGTTTGAGGGTGTGTTAGCGAGAGGTTCTTATTAATTTTGATAGGTTGTTCTTGCATACATATGGATTTATTGCTATAATGATTTTATCCAATAAATCAATATAGTCATATATCTCTTGCCGTGTTGTGTTAATGCACAGATATCTTCTACTTGGACTTGCTCCAAAATTATGTACGGAGAGTGTGTAGAATTGTGTGGAGGAGAGACATTTTTGGGTGATGGCACTTGAGTTCCTCCTCTAAATTCACAAACTTTTTCTTGTGATGGTGTTTTCTTCATGGATTTTTGGAAGATACAGGGTTCTCCTTGGTTTTGGGGGTTTAATTTTTCTTCGGTTGTGACCTTGCTCTTCCTTTCTATTTTACCTCTGACTTAACTCCACCATGTTTCTTATTTTTCTTCAACTGTAAAGATAAAGTTCCTCTTCATCTTGATGTAGTGGAGGTGAAGGCTTGTCCTCAATGCTTGTATCAATCTTCCTTCTACTTTTTCTAGTCTTCTCTTCCTTGAGCTTCTACAGTTCCATCTTGGGAAATGGTTTAGGCCCAGGAAACTATCCCAAGAGCCTCATATACTTTTAATCCAAAAGTATTTTTACCAACAGCAAATGGAGATGCATAATAGTGTTGTCTATATACTGGAATTCTCTTCTATACATTTGTGGACATTGTTTTTAAACTATTCAGTGAAAGAAGAAAGGGAGGTTTATTTCTCCATCCTCCAAAAAATTTTCATTAACAACCAAATATCATAAACAAACATACGACCAAATATTCCTTCAAAGTAGTAAAATTAAGCAATTAAAGAGTATATTTCTCCATTTTTTTCTTGAGTCTTTGATGGGAATACCCTTTTTGTAAAAATAGGTATCCATACCCTAGGTCTGACAAAACTCTACATGATTCATGTGAATTTTTTTTTTTTTGAACCATCTCTTGCCAACTCTTGGGGAGCTCGTTGTGGCTTGAATGTAAGAAGGCCTCGATCCATGAAAATTTTTATGTCTCCTATTTTGACCTCCATTCCATCAAAAGACCTTGCATAAGACTTAGTGATTTCATTGTGGAATCGCTCAATTTTCTAAACCTCGGCGATTAACCTTCTGCAACATCTCTTTGATGCGAGATCGCCACTCCATGTATTTAGCTCCCAATGGTTCGGTCCTAACTATCAGCCATATGCTGTCATGAGAGTCCGACCTTAGAATTTTCTTCTCTGTGTGATAATTGGGTTGCGGATATGGTTAGGGACGTCGATGGTTTGTAGGGAAATATGGTAGAAATGAATACTTGACGGGGTTTTAAGAAAATGGATGAATAGGTTTAGGAGAGAGCAGGATATGACCATTTAATCATAAATGGAAAACCATTATGGATTATTATGAGATATGATGCGAATGATGTGGTCGATTTATGGCATGATGTGAGTCCAAATAAAATAAAATAGAAGTGACATATTGAGGCGGGGAATGTGATCATACGCATGTTATATATGTAATGTTTTTTATCTTGTTATTTAAACAAATTTATGTAGCATACCTTTAGAACTAATGTTTTGTTATATCTTGATGTTGATTCTTAGAATTGTCCTTCAACATGATGATCTTCAAATGGAGTTATTAATTTCTTGTACTCAAATGTTATTTGTGATGGTGCAGCAAAGAAAAATGTAATAGGGCTGCGAGAATGTGGTATAAGTTAAGGAATGGAATGACATCGACGGAACCTACTTCTTTTATTAAATTATAAAAGGAAAGGGAACAAATGTTTTTGAGATTTTTAGAATGGAATAGAAAATATAAGATGTCAAAAAATATGAGTTTCATCCTATATTTTACATATAAGGATGCGATCATTGATTGTTTTCATACTTATACAATTATTTATTTTATTATTATTATTTATTATTTTTTAATATATATATATATATATATATATATATATATATATATATATATATATATTCTCATCTCTTTTTTATAGATATGAAAAATAAAAAGAATACTAAGTTGGGGAAGAAGAAGAATTCTTCTTGTCACCCAAATTCTATCGATGTTAATCTTGAACATTTTGATAAACTCCTCTTGTAATTGGCTTATGAAAGAATTTTAATCGATGTCCATTCACAAGAAAGAGTTACCTTTTAATCATCATCGTGCTTATCTGGCTTACTCCATTTTTAAAGAACTACTAATATCATAGGCCCAATCCAATGAGTCTAAACTTTCCTTGAAAGTATTTGAACTTTGAATACGAACAAAAGTTCCCCCGAATACCTTGAAACTTTCTCCTTTATATGTTATCATTACCATTTGGACCTTCTTCTTTGGACTAGACTAGCTCTTTGAAGCTTTGCATCTTTCACGATTTCATCAAAGCTCATTAAGTTGCTCCAATCCATGCTTTTAGGCTTACGATAAATCAAGCCCCAATTAGACTTCCATCTTGAAGGTTTGGATCTGAAATTCTAGGAAATAGGACTTGCTTCCATAAACAAGTTCATAGGGAGAATGTCTTGTTGTATTCCTCCATGTAGTCTTGGTAGGCCCATAAGGCTTCAGAAGCCTATCTGCCCAATCCTTCTAATAACCTGTATCGGTTTAGTGAGAATTCCTTTAATCACCTTATTGTAATCCACTTGACCATTTGCTTGTGGATGATATGGAGTGGATTTTCTATACTTGATATTGTAATTTTCCACAAACACGCACAAAAAGCTGGATGTAAAATGGAGTTCTGATGTAATTAAAATTTCTCTTGGGACACCGAAATGAGTGAAAATATCTCTGAAAGAAAAACTAAATATAACATTTTCATTAGCTAAAGAAATTTCTTTAGCCTCTACCCATTAGTGACATAATCGGTACATACTATAACATATTTCTTTTGATTAGATGGTGGATTGATTGGTTTAACAAAATCCAAGCCCATTTTTCAAATCGTTCGATGAGTACACTGAGGTTGTAATGGAATTTCATCTATGAGAACATGTTTCCCCATTCTTTTACTATTGTCACACCTTTTGACATAATCACTGAAACCATCTTTAAAGATGGATGGCCAATAATATACTAAATGAAGGATTTTATAGGCGGTCCTCTTGTCAACAAAGTGTCCACCAAGGGTTCATTGTGACATGCCTTGGGGAATGGACACACCATGCTTCTAGAACACCTTAATGATGAGCTTTGGACTTGTTTGTAATTCATCATTATACATAGAGTACAATGCACTTTTGAATATTTTTTTCTTTTCTCTAGGAAAAAAGTATGAAGGTAAATTTATTGTAGCTAAGTAATTGAAAATAGCTACTTCAAGGAGATTTAGTATATATTGCAAAAGATATTCATGGGGAAAATTATCTTCAGGCACAGGTATCATTTTTAACATTTTGAATTCTAGACAATAAATCGACAACTTTGTTTACTGTTTTCCAGTTAGTCTAGAATGGTGATATTGATTCTTATGATGTGTAATATTATTGATTATGCCATTATTCATAGATTTATTCATTAAATATCTATTTTCAAAGGAATGATACAACATGAATAAAGGTTTCATAGCTAGTGATATAATGTCTAATTTTTTGATAGCATAGACAACAACTAGAAATTCATTTTTAGTTACATTGTAATTTAACATGATCATCATTTTGCTGTAGTAGATGGTATAGGGGATTAAATATTTTTTTCCCTGTCTGACTCCAGAGATATTTATCCCAAAACTGTCTGTTCGTAGAGCTCTGAAAAGGTAGTTTCCAATTTGGACCTCTTAATATGGGTGCTTTAAAACAAATTTTTCGTTTTTAATGTTTCAAAATGCCCACGATTGGCAATTAGGATTCTAGGCGAATTCACAATCTTTGGTATGTAATTTGAAGAGTGGGGATGCTATTTTAGTCAAAGTTTTCTATAAATATTCTATAATACCTTGTGAATCCTAGAAAAGTGCTGTATCCTTTTACAACTTGGAGCTGATAATTTGGAGATGACTTCCAAACCTTAGATGAATCAACTTTAATTCCATCTTCTGAAATGTGATGTCCTAAAATAATTACTTCGGTAAACATCATAAGACATTTTCATGACTTAATTAAAGACCTTTTCTTTACATATTTTAAGAACCTTTTCAGAGATACAAAGATTCTTCGACTGAATTCCATAATTGTAAAACATCCATATATACCTCCACACAATCATGTATTAGATCGGAAAAAAATTCCTAATGTTTGCTCTTTGGAATGTTGCGGTGCATTACATAAACCAAAAGGAAGTAATCAATAGGCACTAGTTTCCCCATGGACATGTGAATGTGGTTTTATCTTAGTCTTTAGAGATTGCTACCTAAGTTTGATTGTAACCAACTAAAACCATCCAAAGAATGAGAAATGCTTCTTTCTTGCTAATGTATCCAATACTTGATCTACTGAAAGGTAATAGAAATGACAACTTTCAGCCATAACACCTCAACTCTCTATAGTCAACAACACCTCACACACATTTCTTTTAGGCCATAATCCTCAGAGAAAACCACAGTACTCTGAAATTGGGTTAATCTGAAGTTTACCAACTTATTTTCAAGTTCTTCTTTTCAGCTTCTCCGTCTTCAGTTCCATCCTTCTTTGAGGTTGTCACGATAGGCTTGTTTCCACTCAATGTAGATGGAGTGTGTGCAAGTGTTAGGACTAATTCCTTCATGTTGTGTATTCCCATGCATATGGAGAAGAATGTTGTTGTAATGTTTTGATTAACTTTTCTTGTTGTAATATTTCCAAGTTTTGTTTATGTTCCAAAGATTTCTAGGAAATATTTCAGCGTATAGTTACCAAATTCTTCCATAGAATACAGGAACTGTCTGCCTAGATAAACCAAGTATTCAATGTTCATTGATCTTAGAAAATGATCATGTTCATATTCGAAGATGATTCTGAAATTTTTCTATTGAATTAAATATTTGACTATAGATACTAATACAAGAAATAGTAAACAACGAGTTTGTATATCATTGTCATCATCAATCATTCTTCATCTTCTATTTTGATTGTTTTGTTGGAGGATATAAAGTGAATTTCTTTGTTGAATTAGCATCGAGAGATATACATTCCACTAGATCTACAACTAATGAAAGCATTAGCGTATCCAACCAAGGTCACCTAATAGTAGTAGATGTCCTCCTAGATTTTCTTGGGGGTTAAAATCATCAAATCGTTAGGATACTCCCAAGAGTCTAAGGGATATTTGAAATGCCATATATTACACCATATGGCTTGATTATTGATATGTTTTCTCATTGTAGTAATGTGGGTGTATCTTGAAGATTTGGAAGCTTGAGTTGTTCCATGGTTTGTTTTCTCATGATGTTTATGGCCGCTCCTAAATCAGCCAATGTATTTGGAAATTTCAATACCATTGATATGTGTTTTCCTTCAGAAGCTGTGGATCTAAATATTTGTGTATGGAATTTTTTTCCCATCATAATGTCTGCAAATTTTTCTACTAATTGAATTCTATTTTATTTTCTTTTTGTTTTTCTTTATGGTTTCTTCATTACGGACTATATTATTGTTTTGGCTAGAATTAGAATCATTTAATAGCACATGTAAAGGAATTTTGATACGAGAAATTTTTTTAATTCATCAGAAAAATCATAATTGGGAAACATTATTTGTTTTTATACCCCTATATCAACTTGTAATCACTGAGAAAGGAGAATTTAGAAATATATACTAATGGTTTCTCTATGATAGGAGTTGAGTTTATTGTTTTTTCTTGTTTTGCATTTTCAAAATTATGTTCTGTTGAAGAGATGCACCTTCTTTTTTAGAACTTTTATTGTACAGATCTAAGTTGAACATCATTGAGATCTAGTGGAGTAATCATGTAATTTGGAAATTGTTGTCCTTCTATAAGTGTAAGAATTTTTGAGAATTTTTATTATTTTGGGTTTGGAAATGGCTGAGAGGTAGTTGGTTTGGTCTTTGTGTGGAAATGGTAATGAAAGTTGTGGGTTTTGATTTTGGATTTGGGTTTGTTGATTTTGTTGTGGAAATTGTTGGGGAGGATGGTTTGGATATGATGGAGGATATTGGTAGTATTGAGAATATCTCACAGTAGGTATTTTCATTCCTTGTGCCCAAGTTTGAGGTTGGGGCAAGGTTACGCAATTCCAATTATTTTGTGGAAGTTTGAGTATACATTTGGTTGCAAAACCAGGTTTGTGGCCCCTTCCATGGTCTTCTAGAGACAAAGAAAAGATGTTCTCTTGGATTTGAAGTTACTTCTTCTGAAAAGAGAAACAGCCTTAAGACACCAGATTGAAGAGGAAACTCTTTGTTTCATGATTTTGAGAAAATCTATAGGTCTATATGAATTTTAAATCAAGAGGAAATTATCCCAAAGAACGCTTCTTTACGCATTTAGGACAAAAAATAGTTAAGGCATTAGTTTCAACTTCACCTTGTTTTGTAATTTAAAGAGTCTATCTGTTTAAGTAGACTCCATAAAATATATGTTTAAATTCATCGGAAACATACAATTTCTACCTTTATTTTTAGGTTTCAGATTTATTCACTCTAGAGAAGGATCTCTTGGATTTTCCTAGGCTTTCATTTTCCTCTTGAGAGATGAATACATAATTCACCAATTTTATGTAATGTGAGTTGAGAGATGTATTCCTTCCTTACATCATGTTGATAATGTCTATCCATTCATCTCAACTGACTTTTAACAAGAGAGCTTTTAAAGTATCTTGATATAAGTTTTCCATTTTAGCCCTTTTATGTTATAATTGAATATTTCCGTTGAAATCCTCGAGGTTCTCATCACTCTCTTTGCATCATCTTGAATACTTCGTCCTTCGATTAACGGGCATACGATAATCCAAATATATTTCTAAAAATCATTTTTCATATCATTCAATGTTCTAATAGATTGTGTGACTAAACCTATGAACCATTTTAAAGCTTCTCAAGTTAAGTATTTACAGGAAATAGCTTAAATTTTTGAGAGTCTTGTAAGTAGTCATAAGATCTACAAAAACTTCAAATTCAAACAAAAGTTTTGGGATCTTCACTCTTTAATCCATGGAAATTTGGAAGAATCGAAGATTGAAATATTTTTCATTGTGAGAAATTTGTATCCTCATCAATTATAGATAATCTAAAAGAATTATCATTTCCCCTATTTATTATATTTCCTTCACCTCCTCCTCCTATTCTCTACCTCATCCTCACCTCTTCCTCCTCCAAATAGTTTTTTTCTCCATTTCTAAAATTTGTCACTGTCCTTCTCCTTCTCTTGCCATTATAGCTTCCTTAGAGCTAATATAAGGTTCTAAACTGTAAAGTTAATTTATCTTCTTACGGTTCTTCTATCAATGAGATATTGAACAAAGTTTATTCTTCTTCTTCCTCACTAGGAATTTCTAATTCTTCAGCTAGAATGTGTTCTCTTGTGGGGTGAAAAAGGGTTACTCATACATTTGGAGATCTAGGATCTTCTTCCTCTAAGGCGCCCTCGGTGGATGAAGTAGGAATCCTCTTGGTTGGATTTCCCTCCTTAAGACTTCAGGAAGTCTATGTCTATTGGAAATATGGAATATGAGTTTGAGATGGTGGTGTAGCACTATGTGGTCTAGGTGGGGTGAGTGGTATCGTTGGGAATCAAACTCTGCCTCTTAAGCTATAGATCTACCCCTAGAATCTCGTCTACGCATATCAATTTTTTTTTAGATGTAAGAGAATAAGGCTACCTAATTGCACTTTCACGGCAACAATGCCAAAATTTTTGACCAATTTAATGTCTTAAATTTCTTATCATAATTCATCAATCGAGGTTAGTAATATGATGAAGTGTGGTGCACTATATATGCTTAGTTAGCCTTCTTAGGTACTTCACTTGTGTATGTTTTTATATTGTTCGGGGTTTTGTTTCTTTATGTCCTAAAGGAGTTAATCTTAGAAATAGAAATATGAAATGGATCAACTAAATATAATGAATTTTAATGTTAAAAAACGGAAGTTTTTAAAGAAAGGAAGAAATGGAAGTGTTCTTTAACAATTCTAATTTTCATAAAAATGAATCAAATTTTAAATGGTTAGAATATACAAATTAGAAAAATGGGTGTTTATTCTAATGAATTTGATATTTTTGGAATTAAAGCTAATTCTAATCTATATTAATATAAAATCCTACTCCATGGATTAAAAGCATAAATCCTATTGAAATGACAATGATAATCTAAATGGAAAGAAAATTCAAAGAAAATGGAGAAAAAAACAACTATTGTGAGCAAATGCTCAATCAATAAATCTTGGAAGAATGACAAAGTCATATTCTTGATATGATTTAACAAGTGATTATAGATTTAATTTAAGATTTAATCTAAGGAAAGAAATTAAAAAGCATGTAAGGAAACTCAACTACTATATGACCAAATACTCAATCATCCAATTTTGGAAGCATGACAAAGTCAACGATATGATTTTAAGAAGAATTTAATTATACATTTAATTGAAATTTAATCGAGGAAAACAATATAAAAACATGTAGAAACTAAGATAGCTGTATGCTCTAATGCTTCAAACATAATCCAATTTTGGAGAAATAGAAGATCTACTTTCTTGAGATGGTTTTGTTAAGAAAAAATATGACATAGTTTTTCTTAAAACTAATTCGAAAGAATTCATAAGTTTAATATAAAAAATAGTAAATAATTTAAATCTAAAATCGAGATGCAAAACAATGTAAATTTAACAAGTTTGTCAAAAATGAAATTAATAAAATTCAACTAAAAACAACTAATGAAACCTCCTTTCGTCGCGAGGCTCTCGAACGAACGGTTGAAATAAACGATTTATCTGCGCGCATAAAGAAGGAAATGGAACAAATGAACATGGTATTAAGTATTATGAAAGAACAAAGTCTAAAGTATCACGAACATTCACAAAATTAAGATTGTCTTTACGGTTTCAAAACGGCCAGAATTGTTTAAACATATTTTAATGTAAGCGTACGGAGGTATTTAACCTACGGATGGAAATTACTATTGAAACATAGAAGAAAAATCTACGTGGTTAACTCTGGGTTTTTTTATATGTCGGAAGCGAATCGAAGTCTTTGGTTCTCGGATCACGTCATTTGACCAAACTTTTACCACGAGCATATGCCGATTTTCTGTCGAATTCAAATAGGAAGATAGGACAATGTCACGTGTGGATCATTAAAGATGCCCATGTGACTCATTCCTTCATTTGCTCCTCGGGAACACCTGTCAAACCATTAAAGTAGCCACAAAAACAAGAAGAATTAGGTGACAGAATAACATGTTTATGTGCAGGAGGTAACAAAATTATTTCAAATAACAAGAAACATCAAAATATAAAATAGAGACCATTCAAATTCATTCTGCGAGATGAAAACATTTTCTAATGTTCCTTTTTCAGGAATGTCAGCAATCAAAAATCTATTCCAGAGATTGACTGAAGGGGCATTTACCAGATGTGTCACCTTCTCAAGGAAGTGTGAGATTGGGAGGCTCTCTGGCCCTTTTCAGACTTTGCCTATAGAGCTTCTTGAAGAATCCCACTCAAAAGTGAGCTACATCAATATGAAAACACATACATGAAGAGACAACGTTATTTTATGAGTTGTAAGAAAAGAATATGTAGATAGCCAATGAATAATGTTAAGCAGTAGAAAGAGTACAATGTCTTGAGGAAACAACCTCTCAAGAAAGGAAATGCAAGCCTCAACAATACATGTACATGAATATGAAAGAACACTGCTATTTCTGCATAAACCCAGGCTATGAGGACGCAGTCTATGATAGAATACTATTGCAAAATGATTTCAATACATGAATATGACAATATATGGCTCAAATAAAATAGTGGAGCAAAGCTATAACCCTTAGAAACAATAATACATCATTCCTCAAAGGGATTGGCTGAAATATACAAAATGGAAAAAATGCCAGAGTTGCTGGGTAGCTACTGCAATTCAAATATGGAAATCAATAGAGAAGGCTGAAGATGATGAAAAATCTGAATTAAACCCTCTCCAATGGATCTCCAAAGTGGAAGGCTGATCCTTACACTTGAGATCTCACCCTCCAATCAACCTTGCAAAACCCCGCAGCAAATGCACTATGAAAATAACGTAGTTACTGGAGCAAACTGCGCAGTAGGGGCAAGAATATGGGTTGGCCTGATGCCAAGATTTGAAATGGGTGTTGAAACCTTCCTCACTAGCTTCCCAAAGGAATGGAGACTCCCTCCTCTGAAAATCAGCTTAGGAAGTGGTGTTGTGTTCCTCCACTGCAACACCCTACAACACAGAGTTATGCTGCTGCAGCAATAACGTTGTCCTAGAGGAGGATGTTTTGGACTTCAACCAAGATATGTGGAAAATGAAGAACCAAACTTCAAGAGGCCTCTCAAGAAGGTGAGGAAATCCTAAAGAGGAGTTTCCCGGAAATTCTTGCTAAACAACAAAGAATGCTCAATGTCTGAATAGACATGAAATCATAAACATATGCATGAATAAAAATGGCTCTCCTCCCCTCCATATATAGCAAGTGAAGGCTCTCTCTCCATGGGCCCCATTAATAAGGGTTTCCTCCATAAGGGAATATTCCCCCCTCTATCTCTGCATTGTCCCATGTAGTGCTTTCCACCTCATACCCTGCGCTGGTTGACTTGGTCAAACCTCTTTACAAATGTCTCCTTTTGCACATGAGGGTGTGAAATCCGGTTCCATGGCTGACCCCTTTTCATACTAGAGGGATTTTATTTATGTTTTTATTATGAATGGGCCTCTTCACCAAATTATTCATCTCCTAAGTGAAATTATCAAAATCTAATGTTCCAATTTATTGAAGCAAAAATTAGGAACATTACACATTTCATTTATCATTTATTGGAGTTATGGATTTATGAAAAGGTATGGAAAAGTGATGAGAAAGGATTTCAAAGAAAGAAAATTTCTGAGGTTAAACAAGTAAACATAGTAGGGGTAAAGACATATGAAGACTTTGAGGTCATAAAAATCATGTGAGACAATTACCCCTATTCGAAATTACTAGGAATAGACTGGGCCTTTGAAAATAATGCAATGATTGAACAGAAGAGAGAAACCATGACCTTAGAAGTAGATGGAGTGAGATTGTTTAGTCCTTTGGATCCCTATCAAGGCCCTAGGTTCATTGAGCTGGTGGATGTCAAGGAAGAACATGAGTTACTAGATCAATTATACTTGCTCACAACATGAAAGAGGGAAGACTACATCAATCCTACGATTGATAGGTCAATTACCTAGAGAAGTGTACATAGCTCCAAAGTAGGATCAAATGCTGTGTGGGATGATTAGTAGTAAGAAATCCATGAGATCCACTCTAGGTGATGCACAACGATCCAAGATATCCACTGGGTTGGTACAAAGGTACGAGACTTTCTTGTTTTTAATGGTATAGGTTCCATTATTGATTTTATCAATGAGGTAGAGTAAAAAATTATGGAATAACACAAGGTAAAATTACTATATGTTTCCCTTCAAGTGATGCTAGTAAGGTGGTGGGTCTTCCATCGCAACCATCTCAGGGAGTGGGAGATAGTTAAGTTCGCACTGGTAGACTAGGGAAGGACTTCTTGTGAGTCTTTGTGTGCATAGATTCATCCACACTCTAGGGTCATTCCCCCAGAAATGGTACCTTAAGGACGAAATAAAGAGGAAAACTAGTAAATGGGACTACATGATAGCCCAATTAATCCATGATTTCTCCTTTACTGATGACGATGAGAGGATAACAACTTCCCTGAAAGCAATCAATAGGGTATTATTCTAGGTAGGTGATATTACTGAGGAATTTTATAAAAATGATGCCTTCAGTAACATATATGAATATAGATTGCATGAGGATGTGGCTAGCGAGAAGACAAATCTTGAACCATATGGAGATGATTTATAGGGGTTAAGCAATATGAGTTTCTTCAACTACTA